>OMLP01009501.1:1469-32591 GCA_900302685.1 Spondyliosoma cantharus | reverse complement strand
TTTTTGTTTGTTTTCCTCAAGTTGGGAATTTGCTCGTGTTGGTCCTGCGAGACCCGGCACTGAATGGTGCACAGGGAGCCCAATAAGAAATTACACTGCGCCTCGTCTCAGCGTTAGACAAAACCCCGGCCTCTTTTTCCTCTTCTGATTCGCTCATATGTTTGTTTGTGTAGTGTAATCCATTGTGGTTTTGAATTTGTATGTCTGTGTGTGTGTTTTTGTAATGATGATGTGGAGCTGTGGGGCGTATTCCTCGCTATCCAGCTACTAGACCAAGTATAGTCATAGTCATCTTTATAAATAGTCATTTCTGCCTCAGAGCAAGACCAATGTAAATTAGCCCGGTGGAGCATTCAATGTGCTCACGAGAGCTCATCAAGTAACATCATCCTGTTTGCTTAGTGAGCATGCTCTCCCTGTCTCAAAGGACAGCCTCTGCAACATTAGCAGGCCGAATCAAAAAGCTACTGTTGTAAGCAACAAAAAACTGTATCGCTCTCTTTGCAAGAGGGATTTTCGTAGCAGTATTGTGATGTTTCATGCCTCAACAACAATTGCAGTGTTGGATTATATCAGTCCTTTCATCGGGATCGCACTGCAATCGTGGGACTTGAAAATAAACAATGTTGCCATGCGGTTTATTTTAGAAATGACCTCTGAAACGCACCCCGAGGATAGAGATGGATGTTTTCTCTGGACATCAGAGTGTATTGCACATAAATGTCTCATAATCCATCATTCATAAGTGTGTGCGTGTGCTCTGGTGATTTACATACCTGTAGTTAGTCCTACCTGAAGCTGTAGGCATGTGATTGCCTCAGGGAGGCGTCCTGGAAGGCTGTTTCAAATTAGCAGGAGGGCGATTGCCCTGATTGTTTCCATCTGGCCATTAAAGCAGGCTTTTGAGGGTTTTTACCTCATCAACCGCGGTGCGACTGCAAGGAGTCGGTGAATTAATTTTGCAGAATCAGATTTCGCAGATCACATGTGCATTAGCTTTGTTACATGTTTACGGGCCAACGATGAATAAACCCGTGGAACAAGAAACGAGGTGCATCATGTAGATTACTCTCCAGCAGAAACGCGTTTATGTGCACAGTGTGGACCCTTTGCATAATGTGCAGCCCTTGTAAAGAGGCTGCGATTGCACATTGCCGGTGTAAATGCCAATGATGAATTGGAGAGAGGGAATCACTTGACTTTGCCAAAGCTGGAATATGACACAAGTAGACCAGCTACTTAACATTATGGCTGCAACATTAATGACTAGTGCAACTGAGTATTTCCCCAGAGAGACACAGGGGGTCAAATGATAAAATTGTCTTCCTACTCATTAGGTTTATAATGTATATCTGGTTTGTGCCCTCATTTTTATAATTAATTAATCCTGAATGACATAATGAGCACTCATGCTGATATTTGTGCAGGCAGATTTGTTTGCTTTTATTATTGTTATTAATCATTATTATTATTATTATTATTATTATTATTATTATTATTACTTGTATTATTGTTGTTGTTATTATGTGTTTGTTTGAACTAGTTATGAATATCATGTACTATGCTATTGCAGTCATTATCTCCTTATCCTTCTCGGGCCCATGCTGATGGAAGCTGTAGCTTCATCGCCAAAAGGCGGTGCAATATGCTCCTAAACAACAGAAAAAGATGGGGACTTGTTTTAAAAAATATAAAAAACAACTAAAAAACAAAGCATGGCTCCATACAGCTCGCCTGGCCTAACCCAATTCTTTTGAAGTGCTCAGATCCCAAATTAATTTGAAAAGATGTTATTTGCATCCATGTTTATAGACATAATCTTATCTGTAGCTGCTAAGCTAAAAATGTTTGCACACACCCCATCTGAAGAGGGGACAAGAGCTTGACCGCGTATCAGAGGTGTAAATAACATAATTTCCAATCAACTTGGGATCTCAGAGCTTCAGAGAGATGGATGGATGAACTGGCCGAGCAGTATGGAGCCTTGTCCTGTTTAATTTTGGCTGTTCTTTGTCATTTTCAAACAAGTCCCCATCTACTTCAGTTGTTTAGGAGAATTCTGCAGCGATGATTTGCTGTTAAGAACCAGGAATGTTTTGTGGACTGCGAAAATCCACCCAGCTTTCCATCGGAAGGGTGGAGGGTGGAGCATAAAATGAGTTTTCCCTTTTTGGGTGAATTTATCCTTTAACCTGCTTGTGACTGGTCTCGGGGTTTACGGTTTATCTGTACGCTATTTAGAGCCATTATTTTGTGAATTTCCTATCTGCTTAAAGAATATCACAGCAGCACAGAAGCCGAAACCCCTATTTCTGGACTTATTATTTAAATCCAGCTGTGGAAGCTGTTCTCTATTTGTGTTGTCTCTCCTGGGTTTTGGGCGTTAGCGCAGGATACAAATGCACCATTGCTTCCAACCCAATCTACCAATGCACAACGCCTCCCAGAAAATATGCATAAGAAGTCATGGATTGTCAGTTTATAGTATGGTCTCAATGGTCGCATTAGTGGCTCCACTACTGTGACTGCCCTGTCTGTCTCTCCATCACAATGTTTTTCATGCTTTGCTGGATTTATAGTGAGAATCAGATATCGCAGCCTCTCTAACTGACCCCGGCGTCTCTCTGTTCTCTCTCTCAACAGATACAATCTGCCTGTCGGCAAACAAGGAGGGTCATGTATGATTGAAATAGCTGCAGATAATGGCACAGCTCAGCGTCTGGAGGAGTACGTGTCGCACCCCATGTCAGAGGTAACCTGACCCGCCTGCAGTCAAATCAAGCCGTAGTGCAGCCATTTTCTTACATTAGCATTTCTAGCTCATTATCATGTCTTTTTTATCTCCTTCTCCTTAGACATATTAAAATGTTAATTAAAGCAGTACAGTGTGGCATGCATGACTTCAGCATCCACGAGTAAACAATCAATGGAAATGCATCAGATATCTTCCATTCACTTGTTTTCACAGAGATCCATAACAACTAGTTATACACTGCTCTGTTCATGAATGTCAATGAGTTTGAAATGTGCAAAAAACACTAGTTTTTTACCTTATTCTGAGAAATGTATTTGTAAATCTGTTCACTTTATGTAAGTGCAACAATGTTATCTCTAACTTTTTCTGGAATCAGGTGGATTCGAGGCTTAACCTATTCGTGCAATATTGTTCTTTTCAGTGTCAATTAAGTGGGCGTTCAGACTGAAAAGGCTCTGCGTTGGTGGGATGTTGCTTCAGGAGCTTGTGAGACATGAAATAAAGACAATGACATGAAAAATAGTCCAGGAATTCCATTTTCGAATAATAGGTCTTTCAGTCTGAAGGGTTAGCGGGTGCCAAAACACGGCACAGCAGTTAATAACATCGTGGGGGAGAAAGTTATCACGGCCGCAGTCATTTTATCTTTCATCGCCGCGATCGCGGGGTAAACACTAATTAATGTGGCGTTCATGTTACAAAGTACTAACAGGAGTGTGCGCTCGCACATGTTTGATCAGCCACCATGGATGAGTCGTTCAAGCACGAGCTGATTCGGGTTAAACTTGACATTATTTTTCTGGAGCTCTCTGCTTTGGCCCTGCCATTGTAGAACAACCCCAAGCTCATTATTACGCTCTTTCTTACTTCAGTGCCTGTGTTGATTAGATTGTTTCTGACTTGAATCTTAATTATGCCTTCTGTCTGTAGACTGCTTATGTTAAGACATGTTCTGGGAACACTTTATAATAACCATTAATTGATGGTACATTAAGAGTTAATTAAACATGGGCTTATTTCACTGTTAAAAATTAAATTCTTTATAAACATTTATTCAGCAATTGTTTTAGTAAATTTGCAGCTGATGTTTATACTATTGTAAATGGTTAATAGATACTGTGGTTAAGCAAATCTGTAAATGGAGTAAGGTGGGGTTGGTTGGCTGGCTTGAGTTGATTAGTTAAAACTGCTTAAACGCATTTCCATGAAGCTTGGGTGGAGGATGGGTCTCGGTCAAGAATAGACCCCAGTGAATTTTGGTGCAGATCCAGAAAACCGGTCGGATCCAGAAATGTTTTTCTAACTTTCTTTATGAATGCCAGATAGGGCAATAATCATAAGGAAATAATGCATGGATCTCAGGTAACTCAGTGAGTAGCTTAAATTGTGGTTAGGCTGTAATGGGTGGTACAGGACTGACTGACTATGATATGGGTTTAGGGTTGATTGAATTAAAGTGGACAGTTGGGCCTTGGCGGAGGTCTAAGCCCTATTGAGTGCCATCCTAGTTTTTGTATTCTTACTGATGCTATCAACCAGGTATACCAGCACTAGTTTCAGTGGAATTTAAAAGATACTGTGATTTTGTTGGTTCACATGTGCCAAAAGCCCTTAGCTGCCGCCTGTATATATACAGCTAAACTATGGCCTGTGTGACTTTTCAGTGTATTTATTTGTGCCTTTAATCACTTACAGAAGCCGTGACAGCGCCATCATGAGAAGAATGACCATATGCTTTTAAAGCCTGCCTAACACGTGTTTCAGTAGCAGCAGTTGCTTTATGAATGAAGAACAGGCTCTCCCATTAAAAACAGGCGCACCTGGTACATTATTTGCCAAGATGATCACACTTGGCGAATAATGTCCTTAATGGCAGGCGGGTAAGTAGCGCCAAGCTAGTTTTCACTTGTTAATCACAGGCTGGTCTTTTCACTCTGGCTCATTAATTTGATTAACAACACCTATATTTGTTATTAAATTAATAATTTTATTTTTCACTTTCAACGACGCAGAGAGGGGGCTCAACCTTCCCACAGGCTCAACACACCACCCCCTCCCTCAACGTGATTTATGGTCTTCTAATTTGAGATGCCAAGATGTTTCTCTTTTTCCTTGTTTTTTTTTCTTCTTTCTCTCGGTTACACATTTATTACCCAGGTTTCTTTGCTGTGGTTATATTGCATGTCAGATGCCAGTGACCATTTGCCAACTTTTAGGAAAGACTAATCTATTAATGAGATTTTAAAAAGATGCAGTGGATGAATGTGTTTTGGTACGAGTTAGCGCTCAGCACCAGTCAGATTAAACAAAATTAGATTTGTACACAGATTAGACAAAGGATTGTGTTTACTGGCGTGAAACATTTTGGCTAATTTAAACGGACACAATATTAATGAGGTGATAAAAGAAACTTAGATATATTTATTTTTTCCATACTTGAGTGAACAAGCTGAAAATAAGGTCCCCAGAACACTTGACGCTACATAAGCTGGCAGGGTCCGCTGCATATAAAAAACAGAATGCAGTTGCGTTGTCAGTTAGTTTATTCAGCCATCAAAACAAAGAGAGTTGGTTTATTTAATTGCTTAAGCATAAAACAAATCTGTCAGTGAAGATCTTTCTATTCTGACTCTAATTTAAGCCCCAAAACTACATAGGGCCCCTCGAATTAATTATATATAGCAGGAAAAGCAGAAAACTCACACAAGCCAGCAGCATGCTATTATGTAAAGTTCTCATTGTAGCCGGCTGTCTACGGTTGTCAAGGGTTGTCTGAAGTGCATACTGTAAAACCCTTTGAGGCAAAATCGAGTGAGTGATTTTTAGGCTACATGAATAAAGTTGATGCGACTCGACATTGTGAACCCACAGAGGAGCTTGTGATGGGTTGAAACCCACACTTCACACACACGCGTGCCCCAGCTGCAGACCTCAGTGAAGTTAGCTGCTAACTGTTTCCAATCTTGACTGCTGAGTTTCATCGGGCAGTTTAGCAGATGTCAGCGGAGCGCTACACACAAATTTTACCGAAATGAAGTAGTATTTGTTGAATTCAAACAGAGTGTGGTCGCATCCGGCAGATTTTTTGGGTGCATGTGCGACCAAAACAGATGCACCCTGGAGCCCTCTATGAGTCATAGCCACTGTTACGTTTGGCAGGTTAGACTGGAAGCCAATACACAGCAGAGAGAAGATTTCTTGATACAGAATATTTGTTGATTCCTGTCTGAGTCAGGGTGCAAGACCTCAGTTTGAATTTGAAAGTCTTACTGCTTCATTTTTAACTGAGGTCATGTTCAAAATTTAAGCTTCTAGTACTGAAATATGGCTTGCTTCACAGCAGTTTGTTGTCTGGGGGATGTTGTATCGGTCTGACCAGCTTCCTTATCTAAACTTGCCCACATGTGCTTCAGAAGGCTATCTAGAAATATAATAATGAAATGGAGGCGGCATTGACTGCCTTCAAATAGACCTCAGGAATCAGCATAGGGTACTCGTGAACCCACTCTGTGAGTCCACTTACATCAGTCATGAATATTGCATCAGCGGGTCTCTCAAATGGACTCTTCTCATAAACATGGTAAACACACTTGAAGGCGTCGTAAAGTCGCTCCCATATCAGCCCATCGTCATCATGCGGCTCTGGTGGCTCATAGCTGGTGGTATCACATAAAATACAGTTTAGCTCATTGTAAAAGTATCCAGCCACGGCCGCTTTATTTTTATCCGAGTCTTTGGCTTTGTTAAGGTACTTTTTAAGGTCTCTTAACTTTGCGGTGGTATCACGTCCCTGTCGACCCTGTCATGCGTGGCTTTTCGGGAGCTTTCGTGTGTGCAGCAGTTATGGGATTTACAGCCAGCTTCCATATGATTATGTGGTGTAACACCTCATGATCCCGACCACTGAACACCTCCGCAGCAGCTGCCCAACACCTTTACTCGAGCGGCAGCCCCCTGTCATGATGGATGTAACATTTGAGAGGCATCAAAGCCGTATAAATTTCACAACCCCTGATATGAGATTGAAAATTTGAAGTGAGATCAGTGTAAATATTTTGAATATGTTCACAATCATGTCATTGATACGTTCTTTAGGAACGATATTCATCCCTGTGTTGGGTTCCAAACGGATAGCATAGCTAGCAAATTTACACCAGATTTGACTTATAATATGTAAATATATTGAGTAAGATGTACTGTAAGGAATGACTTATTCAACAATATCAATATCTTTGTAGACCGTTGTTACTGATTACACTACTTTTGTGTTCCTTCCACCAAAATAAGTGCAGAAGCATGGTCAGGCATTATAAAATGGAAGAGAGTAATATTCATTCTGACAGCAGCCATTCTGGAATTTAGCCTGCAAAATTCTTGTTCAGGGGATATGTTTCTGGTGACGCAGTGGCAGAAGTAATGTGGTGTGGATGATGCTTAACTTCTGGTGATAACACATTACTGGATTAATTGTAGTACTGTCACCAAAATCCTATTTATTACACATTTTAATACTGTAATGCTTACCCCAAACAATGATTTTTAATGAACTTAATTTGATTAAGAATATCATAATCTAAAGGGAAGACATTTACCATCATCTGTATACCAAAGCTATTCAATTACAATTTCAGTTGGGCCAGATTTTAATGTTCAAATTAAACATTTAGAGTTGCCTACGATACAGCACTTGACCAGGATGACTAAGAACCTTTATCCAAATGTTAATAAATTGAAGCTTATATACACATCACATTTATGACATCATATGTGTATAAGACATTAAGAAAAATTGTATCCTATAAACGTAGTTTACATATTATCCCATGATTGACGTATGCCGGGCCCCTCAGAGGTAGCTTCTGGGCCAGAATTGAATAGGCCTGCTGTAGACTGTGAACCAGTGGCTCTCAAAGTGGGATCCCGGGACCTCCAGGGGTCGGGGGGGTTTCAGGGGATCCCCAGCAAAAAGGGGAATAATTCATTTTCACTTATTTCATCCGTATTCAGCACAATGACAGAATGTATGCCTGTTTTTGGTCATGGGTTTATACACAAAAAAAGCATCTATTATCAAGATTCTAATCAGACAGTCAACTGGGACTACAGCTCACAAAAAGGGGGTTCTGTGGTCTAATTGGTGTCAGTTAAGTGGTCCTTGGTGGGAAAAACTTGGGAGAGCCACTGCTTTTATCTACAGTATATAACTATCCACTCACTGAACAGAAACCCACATTGACTCAAGGGAGTCTTTTTTTGAATCCACTGTCACCCTGTTACATAATTTGAAAAAGAAATGCGTAATGAAGCTGTGATTAATGCTGATTTGTCTTTCATAAATTAATCATCGCGCACAGAGTGGGTATGAAAGTGTTATGTAAACCTTCCAGATAGAAAGTAGTATTCAATATTCATTTGCACAACCGGGGGGGGGGTCACCTCTCTGAATGAAATATATGTAATTTAGTGCTAATGTGAGACGGTCTCATGCTACTATTTTTTTTTTTTTCTTTTTTTCATACGGCTCCACTTTGGTTGCAGACACAATTATGCCTCACTTGTTAAATTGACCGTTACGGTACGATAAGCTGCAAGTTCACAGAAATTTATCTACATTAATTCTACCCAATTACCTTGCGCATCAAAGAAAGCTCGCAGCATTTTGGAGATATTGCACCTCTCTCTCGTCGCGTCAGGATGTGTGTTACCCTGTGATGTCGGCAGAAAAAAGAAAGACTTTAACTCCATGATTACGTGTAGATCTGGAGAGCAACAGTGGCTGATAGTGTTCATCTTTCCTGTTGATGGTAATATGCTGTCCTGTAAATGCAATAATTATATTAATACATTCACCACAACACTGATATTGAGAGCCTGTTTTCAGCTGCAGAGCTTGTACTTGAAAGGGAAACATATATTTTTTGATTTAGTGTGATTTACTAAGCGATTACATTGATCCCCCCCCCACACACACACACACACTTTTTATTTATTTATTTTTCTATGCAGGGAACATTTGGACCCATATTTCTTGGGGATGTTTCGTCCCACTGGGAGATGCATGTTGGGAGCGCAAAGGGAGCCAGGAGATTCATTGGATGTATCAGGGAGCTTCAGGTCAACTCGAAGGAGATTTACCTGGCGGGTGAGGCGGTGAGAGGGAGGAACATCAAGAACTGTGACCCGCCTGTCTGCCAGCACCTTCCCTGTCGGAACGGAGGGACTTGCGTCAGGTACGAGGTCACCTTTCACAGTAAAGACAAATCACTAAACCACCTTTGAAAGAATAAAATACGGTTATTGTAATTGAATCTGCTCCTGTGATAATTAGACACAACGTGAAAGAAATTACCCCCGAAATGAGACAAACTTACCTGTATGTGTCAAAGTGAAGAAAAAGGAGTGTTTACTGGATATTCTTACAAACAACAAAAGTGGTGAAAGAGAAACTAGTTTGAGTGACAGAGCCATTTCACCTCCGTGTTCGACCGGCTGTTTCCTCGTGCCTGTGTGACTCGGCTTGAGAAAGGACCATCACAGCCTGTGTTTCTGTTGTGGGAATATATATTCCCATTTAAATTGTTTTCCCAATCTCTGAGAACATGAATGGAGCCGTTACTGTGCATTGGGAGCTTTGAGCACACAGTCACCCAGTCAGTCAGCCAGCGAATGAAACGACAGTTTTGGCAGCGGCTCCTCTTCCCAGCACCAACTATTTCTTATCTTATCAACTTCGGACTAATTTCAGTTTAGGCTCACTGTGAGACATTGGACTGGGACTCGATATCAGCAGAATTATGAATTGATTGTTAATAGCGTCAAATTGTGTATCATTTGACTGGGAAATCCCTGTGGATAATTGTCATCACAAGATGTAGCCATTTTTATTTAAGGATGACTTAATTCCATAATTTTAACCATTTTCTGACGTCTTTTTGCAGTAAATTAGAAGGGGAAGCAAGTCAGTTGTACGGCACTATATTTCCAAATATTTTCAGTTTGACAATAACAGGCTGTTACAAGGGCTGCAGATTTGCAAGTTGATTAATTTTTCAGTGTTGCCGAGAGTTCCAGCTTTCAGAGAGTTTGTAACACTGCGGCAATTAAATAAATAAGCAACAGAAAATAAATGGGCCATAACTTCAGTGTGAAGGCGCCTGCTCTCCCTCAGTTCAGCAACACCCTTTGAGGAGCCAGCACAATAACAGAGGTCAGCTACTCTTTAAAGCTCTTGGTTTTCTTTGACTCAGTTCAACATTTTTTAGTCCACCTCCTGCTGATGAGCCCTGGTCCCGGATTTGACATCATGTGACATTTAAGACAGAAAACAAACCATCTTGCCAAAATTTCCTCCAGCAGTTACTGTTATCTGGCACAGGAAAAACGTATACAACACTAAACAACACCAATATTGCAGTATTGTCAGGTCAGAAACTTTGTTAAATTTAAATGTTCAAAGCTGATATGATAAATAATTTGATCTTAAATCGGCGATAGGTCAACCCTAATATGTGCGTTGTCATAACGATTGGTAGAGTGTCATTATCATGATTATACTGAGAAATATATAAGTGCGCAGTCAGTTACTTAGAGGAGACATATTATGCTCATTTTCAAGTTAATATTTTTATTTTGGGTTACTACTACAATACGTTTACATGCTTGAATGCTCAAAATATGCATTATGTTTCACATACTGTCCACTGTTGCAGGGCTGTATATACGAGGGATGTAAATCGCAAGTTTCATCACGATACCATATTGTATTGATTCTTTGGGCAATGATGCGATATTTGCCAACATCACAAAGTCTGCCACAATGCGACGTCGATTTGATTCGATACAGGGGCCTGCGATCGATATGAGATGATATGATTTGCCAATTTAACACAATCAAGTTACATTTATATCAGCTCACAAAAAGCAACTAAAATATGTTTTGACAATTTCATCACTGAACAGATGTGCCATGAGAACTTCAAAATAAAGGCATATCTTAATGATGGCAGCGATATGAATCGATGTTTTCACTTTGCATCGATGCAATTGGGTTTTTGATCACTGAATCGACGTATCGATCCAGATCGATGTATAGACTATAGACCCTATTTACCCTTTGTCTTAGCACCTGTCTCTTTAAGGCCCGCCTCCCTGAATACACGGTCTGCTGTGATTGTTCAGCTCACAAAAACCTGAACCAGCCTCACCACACAGTTAGAAAAGGAATATGAACCGTATTAGCCTCGACCTCAATGCCCAGCAGGCCAGTTAAAGTTAGTCGAACACAGTTGCCAAGAGAATAAAGTCTTGCAGGTTGACCATTTGTTTTTCACACTTAGCTATGTTGTCATCTTCAGGGCATGTCTATCAAGTTAATCATGCACAGCAGCAATGCGCACATTCCCACACACACTCACAACCTAACGGCAAGGATGTTGGAGAAAAACGGGCAACATATAACAAAGCTAACGCTAGCTGAGCCGTCACATGTTCTCTGACCTCGGCAGCCCACAAAAAAACAGACTGGGTGGTCTTAATTGGTCGGCAGGCATTCAGTCATAGCGAAATGTGTGTGCACAAGCACTGAATATGTGAGTTTTTTTCATAATATGACCTCTTTAGACAGGTAAGACAGAAGATTCTTTGAGTAGCTATACACCAAAGCTGTTCCTCCCCACTCCATTCTATAAATCTACAGAATCCACAGCATATATGGCCTTGTAAGGTAATCCCTGGACCAGACATGTGGAGATCTGTACTTCCTTCATCTCCATCTGCAGTACAGCTCATCTTACAGCCATCACACCCCACTTACCAGCAGTTTCGACTGTCTTTTAAAGTGTGCATTAGCCACACATGATGCCCTTTCACCTCAGGTAATCCGGAGAGAAGCTGCTCTAAATGCCGTCTTCCTTGTGTTATGACACTGTGAATTAGCCGTTGCTTTTATTAAAACAGGAAATGGAAGGGGGGCGCCATGAATATTGGAATATGAATGGCTCCAAGAATACCAATTAAGAGCTGGTGGCGTCGTGGTCACACGGGCCTGTCGTGTGCGTTAGGTTGGGCCTTGCAATTACCCGTGTGATGAATACACGTTTATGCAGGATCCCCTTGAACCACACAGCATGCGGGGGTCACCGCGAGTTCTCAGAGCGCTCTTCATTCAGGTAGTTGACCTGGATTGCCGCAGTATAATAGAAACGAAAAGGAGATTTTGATAGTGGGTTCAGTTGGGGTGATTCCAGCGCCGTCCCCTTTTATGTGGTCTCCTGTTCACTTAGGCATGTGGAAATATCAATATTAAACCTGAGAGGGTAACGGCTTGTGGATGATGGGTGATACATACATATTAGGTGTTAAAGTGACACCAATGTGAAAAGCTAGGCTGGCGGCACCTAAGGACTCCGGACTTTTTATGCCTCTGATATCTGTGTCTTTTATACAGCTCGGCTGCGGGTTGCAGAAACCGTGTCATTAGACTGACTGTGAATGCAGCAGATGGAGATGTTAAAATGGAAAGATTCTCCACACACACATTCGTGCTGGATGTACTTTATAATTGCTCTGTCACAAACAAGAGCACTAGAAATAAGAAAAGAGTCTCTCATCGGAGCTAAATGTGAACATCTGTTGCCTGTGTATACAGTCTGACACAGTTATAATATGCAACATGTCATCATCCTCTGATGACAATTAGACCTCCTGTGTAACATACATGCCGATGCACATATTAGGGTTTCAGACTGCACCCCTGTTCAGTTTCCTGGTTACGTATAAAAAAAATTAAGACCTTGATTCTTGATTGATGCATACAGCAACTTTTGTTTCAAGGATTTCCTAACAGTAACAAGACACCATAGTCTGCTTCATATGTATTATATTCAGATGTTTTGATTTTTATGTTTACTGGGGTATGAACATGTTGATCACTTTGCAACCTCACTGACAACCTCACAGGAACATCTCAGGACTCCAGGAAGTTACTGCAGCCAGTCAAATGCTGAAGTGGTTTGATTAAATAAATGAGATATAACATGTTAATTAATGAGCCTTAGAGGTGCTGGTGGGTATATTTTTTGACTTTGAAGTTGTTGTTGAAGTATTCATACTGCAATTTGTTTAGCGATACCATGTTTAAAAGGATAAGATATCTGCATTTGTTATAAAAACACATCATCATACTTTTAACAGTTTGGTTGGGTTTAGGCAACAAAACTAACTACTAGGTGAGGAGAATACCTAAGTAAGTTTGAGTCACTCACTCGGTATGTTTCCATGCACATTTAAGTCAAGTAGGTGGCGATATGCACCGTTTCAGCTAGTTGCTACTGGACCTTCATTTGGTGGAACTACAAATCACATACCAAACAAGTTAAGAACCGGGAAACGCGCTGCGAATGGCGGAAAAAAAAAAATGGTCGGCTTTTTCGGCACTGAACATGACATTATATATATATTGCATTAATACCCTCATCGTTGTCGTCTTTTGTTTTTTGCCATGGACGACTTCCAGGTCAGTGCTGAGGCCAGTTCAGGTCAGACTAAGAAGAGTACATGAAAGAGTAAATCGTCTTTTGGTGTGTTAGTCTGACTTAGAGAAATTTCATTTAGTACAATGTCAGTCCAAGCAATTTCAAGACTAACACAATAGTCACAATATTCTAACTTTTTCTAAAATCATGTAAGCGTGCTGACTGTCAACTTCCTTTCAGACCGGACACAAGCAGCGTCCTCCTGGGGGAAAGTCTTGTGTTTGTTTAACCCATCAATCCCTCTGACCTCCTCCTATGTCGCTCTTTTTACTACTTAGAAATACGCCAGACTTCCTCCTTTGCTGCGGTAATACCTACTACACCCTCTAGAGGTCGTCGCCCAACAAGAAACGAAAACATGTGTCATAGTAAACTGCTTTCCCAGTGGACCTTGACAGTCATTTTTCTCATTGGAATGGCAGATCTACAGTCAGATTTTCAACCCAAAGCTTAGTACATTGTTGTTGGTGTTACAGTGTGTTGGTATGTGTTCAGTGACTTTTATGTAGCAGCACTGTACGCAGGTAGTTAATTAAAAGTATTGTATCTGAGTTTAATTGTGATACTTTAAACAGAACCATAGACTGGCGGCTCCCACTGGTTCCAGTCCGTGTGGTATCAGTTGCGATAAATCAAACTTCTCATCAAACTCTTGGCAAGAAATCGAACAGGCGCATTTCTTAAGCTTCATATTGCAGACTTTTTAACAACCCCTTTTTAGTTTATGTACACATCAAGCAGACAGGGAGCAACATTAGCATTCAGTTGGATTGATGTTTCTGATTACCTGGTGGCAAGTCCAATATTTACTTTCCTTTTATCTCTGCTGTTGGACTGCCAAGAGAAAAATATGCTGGTCTTTAGCCACTAAATGCCCCTCTATGAAAAACACTGAATCTTTGAGGAGAACCGCACAATCGGATAGCAGTTCTCCACGGGTCTGCCGCCACGATTCTTACACATGTGTGTAGTCTAGATTCAGCGTTTATATAAAAGTATTGATTGTAGCTGCTTTAAAGTTTCTACAGATTGTGAGCTCCTCTGAAGTAAAAGAAAATGGATTAACACACAGATAACATAAATAGATGTGTTTATTACAGAGTCTAGTATGGATTAACACACACACACACACACACACACACACACACACAAGGAAATTTATGTAGACAGAATTACTTCTTGCTAATTGGCTGCAGGAGAGACGGTGCTTTCCTCATTCTGTGATAGTCCAGCTTGGGTGGCACACGATCCTCCACTTAACAGTGAATTCTCCCAGTGCTTCATTCCACCGCCTGCAAAAGAAAGCGCAAAACCAATTTTATCTTAATCAGACTTCCAGCTCCTTCCTGCTTGTTTCAAAGTACCTATAAAATAACTCAAGGTCCAAGAAACAATTATTTAAATCCGCCATTAGAAACAAACATAGCTATCATCCCATGTGCAGTTGCATTCCCTGAAGAATATTTCCAGAGAAAACTTGCTCATTACGGAGTTTATTGTATTTGTGTCTTTGAATTTTGGAGGACGAGTGCATTCAAAACAACTCTGCAACTGTTTTTTTTTTTGGCCAAATTGGTTATTTTTATGCACCTTTTTCTTTTTTTAAAAGAGTTTGTGGGTAACCTTGACATACTTAGAAGTAACTGATAATGATTATGTAAGTATTAAAATGACTTGGGGACAAGTTTCACCTGAGTCAGAGTGAAAACATGCAGGAGCAGGGAGTGCCTCTGATTTGTCTTTAAGAGAGGAGCTGACCTCTGTCTCCTAATAAATGAAGTTAAACGCAGCACAACAGAAGGAGAATGGGTCAATGAGTAAATAGATTTAATAGGTTAAAGACTATTTTCAGCTTCAGACTGATACACATTTGGTGCTGCAGTGAGCATTTACAGCAGCAGGACAGTGTTCTGTGTATGAGATTGACTCAGTGTGTTTGTGGTAATGAAGGGGTGTGTGATCCTGTGCAATGACGTGGCTCATTGATGCGTCGTACTAGTTTTTGGACAACAATGGACACCTGCAGTGCAGAGGAATGAGCTTTATAAGTTCTTTGATACACAGACAGTGCTTAAGTCGGGTCAGTTTGATTTTGATCATTCAATTTTGTTGGCAAAAGCTAAAAAGACAGCACATCCGGCTGTTGTTGTTACTATATGGGCCACATTATGTTTTTTTGTTGTTTGGAGATTTAGTCACTACATGAGTATATGATAATGCAAATTGAAATATTGCATTTTCCTTTTCATTTATACTCATATAACACATACATGTCTGTAAGTCTCCTATGGGCTCCCATACTATAAACTAATCTTTGTTATGTTTCCTTCCTCGTTAGATACTTTTTCTTATTTGGAGAGCCTGGATTGCCTGTTTTCCTATTTTCTAAGAGCACCGGGCGCATTATGTTATCTTTTATCTGCATTATATTACATAAAGCGACCAGACGTCTCCTTTGTCTACCTTTGTCTACACTTGTTCATTTGAAGTTGCGAATTGAAGATTGTCAAATTTAATTTCACACCGTATTAGCGACCAAGAGTCTGACTTTGTGATATTGTTCTGTGACCCCGCTACAAACAAAAGGGTCACTTTGTTATAAAAAACATGCAAAACTAATGATTATATATTGTCAGAAGAAATAAAGCACAGCTATCTGCAGGTATCAAATATTTCTTCACTTCAATGTGAGAGACCAAACTAGAAAACAAGAAATACAAGTGACCTCGACTGAACCCGCTGTGGTGGTTTCGTGTCAAAGACTGAAGGAAATTAAATAAGTGTGTGTGTGTGTGTGTGTGTGTGTGTGTGTGTGTGTGTGTGTATCCTTGGAGCCATTATCTGCAGATGGCTTTTGTGGGAACCATAGTGATCTCCAGTCGAAGGAATCTGTTCTCTGCAGTGGGGTGTTCGGCATCTCCACAGTGTTCCAGACACAAACGTCCTCTTTTTTTGATCCATTATTTTAAGTCATCCAGCACGAGCCGGTCTTCGGTGTGCACATCATTTTTCACTTAATGGCTGTGTTTTTCTTCTCTCAGACTTTTTACCCCTTTGTCTGAGCTGTTACGTTTTTCGTCTCCTTCCTGCTCTTAGCAAAAACTGTTTCAGCGTTGGTTCCAAGCAACATTACAGCTCAACAATTTGCCTTTTTCTTCTTTTCCTTCTGGCAAACGCTGCTCACAGAAGTAGGTAGATCTTCACTTCATCTGGCTCGATGACAGCTTGTGAGCTCGGTGAGAGAGGAGACCAGTGATGGCTCTACATTACAGCATGCGGTGGACAAGTTTTGTGTGCAGAAAAATCTCTCCTATTAAAAAAAAAGGACTGGTTGACTTGACAGCTGTTTGTTATTCAGGCCAAGCACATTCTTGTGCCAATTCCTCCGTCTGAACCCCGAGCGAGTGAAGAAATGTTAATTCGCCGTTACACAACTTTGTTTCTTTGACATGGAGACAACACTTTGTTTATTCAAGGACAGTTTCATGAAAGGTACACTGAGGGTCTTCTTCCTTTTCAGTCCGTGTCTCAGAAATTTAGAAGTGTGAAAAAAAACAAATACGCCGGCACATTTTTCAGAAAAGTGTTGAGTTTAGACATTCGAGTACGCATTAAAAAGAACGACAGAAAGGCACCGCTCTCTGCAGAGTGCACAGTGTTCTAGGTTGGACCGTAGAAATACTGTCTGATCCCTTGAGAAAAAGTTCCCTCATGCCTTTATGCCTCCTTTCTATAAGGATTTCATTTCAAGCATCATCTAAGGTATGCTTCTCGGCGGCAGTATGTTTCAAAATACTCAGATCGCCTTCAATCGGCAAGAAAATGTTTGCAAGGGTGCCTGGAAGAGGTCAGGGGAAAAGTATCGAGCAGCCGTCTGCTAAAACGGGAGCCGGCAGGTGAATGACACGGTAAATTCCACCACATCCCTTTGCTCAAATTCTGGAGACAAATCATTGGGCGGGGGGGAACTAGTCGTCTTTCAGATGATTTTGCCTCTCACCCACCGAGCAGAATCATCGTGTCTGGAATGTAACGGCGTCCAATTGGCTGTTTGCAATACTGGAAAGCAAATGGCGTCTGAGTACACAAAGTAGTCCTCCTCTATAAATAATGTCTGCTAAACCCAGTGGTCCTTTTTTTATTTTAACAAAGGATAAAGCAGGCTAAATGCTTTCATCCCGAGAACTGAGGGACTGCCATGCCAGCAGAGCCTCATCAGTGCCTTACTGTAGCACTGTATTTGCATACCAACAAGCACTTGAAAAGAAGCATTCTGTAAATAACTTACAAGGGATGAAATTTGGGGAAGTGCATGTGGCTTATTGTTCCAGCTGACAGGGATATCATAGGCTGAGCGGTCAATTATTCATCGTTTTATCTGGTGCTCATTACATTAAAAATGTAGTCTTTCTTCATAATTTATGGGGCCTACAGCGCGCTGTAGCTGTGTGGCCCTCTCTGAGCGGCGTAAGATGTGGCGAGCAACGGCGTTTGTGATTAACATATTCAGATTATTTTGGAAACATTAGTACAATTTCATAATCAAAGCAATTACCTCAGCCAAATTAAAATAACCTTTTTGTCGCCCCACACATCCAAGTTTTTGATTAGGCCAATTAAAACTCGAGTGTTTTCAACCTTCCCCTCTTCTATCTGCACTTTGCCTTCTTGGAGCCAGTGATGCCTGCTGCCTGAATCGAGTGCTTGTAATCAAGTCATTTGACAATTCATTTACATTAGCTTGATAAGTTTTTATGTGTGTTTTTTTTATACTGGTTATTTATGTTCTGTTCTAAGAGGACACAAAGGCATTTCTGTCTGTTGCAAAGACAAACATGTGTCGGCCAAAGCTTCAAGCCCAAGTGATTCTTCTTCTTCTTCTCTGTTAATTCAGACTCAGCACTTCTGAACAGAATTGATTTTTTTTCCCCCCAATGAAAGTAGTGAAGAGAGTAAACTCTGGTAAATGGTTCCAGGGTTGGTATTGTTGTGTTGTCTTGTGTGAAACCTTTAATAAAAGCCTGGCTTTTGTATGTGTCTGTCTGAAACACCTCCCGAATACACTCCTTCCTCTGATTGGTCAGCTCATGCGTGCCTGAGCCAGCACCGCCAACAACAACGGGGCAGCTGTGCTAAATTAATTCTTACAATTCAAACTGGCCCACTAGACATAAATTATGAAAATATGCAACTCTGTGACGTCTTGTGATGTCATAAAGTCATGGAATTAAAGGCGGGACTACTGGCGAGGCGTTTCAGGAGCGGTGCTTTCTGTGGGAGAGAGGAGCTTCTGTTGGTGTGGACTGTGATCTTTTTAAAGAACTTATGATACACTGAAGGAAAGGGGAAAACTAAAAAGCATAATATGTTTCCTTTAATTAAAATGCAGTTAATGGGTATTTCACTGTCAACAAACCGTGAAATGCTTAATATACCATTTATATACAACTGTAAAGGTTTATAAACATTGGTTATCCCTAACAAAGCCAGTATAAATTTGGGTAACACTTAATTTTATAGGTCCGGAAATATTACGTTAAGTAGGTGGTAATTACCAAGCAAGGTATTTGTAAGTACATGAAATACTTGCTACCAAAATTTGTCCACTAGTTGAGGATCGACCAGTGACTGCATGAATAGCTTTCCATCAGAATGTGGAAGCTAATGCAAAAACTGTGAACGTTATCTAATGATACAGTATTAATCGTATCAGATTTCACCAATATTTACATTTTACATTTCTGTCAAATAGAAACATTCTTGTCCCACTCATCCTGTGCAGGGCGGATTATTGGCGCTCTTGATGGCAGCCTCTCAGCACAAGCAGACAGAAAAACATATTCACACTCACATTCACACCTGCCATCAATTTGAAGTGTCCAATTCACCTGCCTGTTTTCCGACTGCAGGAGGAAACTGGAGCATCTGGAGGAAAACCCACGCAGTTTTTTGTGTCGCCGGCATTTAAACGCAACAACTAACTGACAACGCGAGGGACAAATTAGTACTGTAACATGGAGACTGCACCAGGAGGTGCTTCATTAAATATTTGATTCAGGTTGTCAAAGATTATACAAGAAACAATGCTTGTTCTGTTCCACGCACAACAATTTTTATCTTTTTTTATGACTAATATTTTGAAAAATAATGGTCACATAGCTGGCAGCGACAGTGTAGCTGTGTATCACTGTGCTTGAATGTCTCCAAATTGACATTAGCAGCCTGTTTAATAATCATACACAGGTGGGTTTTTTTCACTACATTATACAGCATCCTTTTGTTCTTCAATACAGTCGTGCGTAACTCCGGTGACAGAATGTAAATATTTCATTTGGAGGAGCCCGTTTCTCGAGGAGCAAACTACATCCTGCAGTGCCGCTGCTCAAAACACATTATTAATTTATAGATTTGAAACCCCACCAATGCTTCCTCCATCTGATATTATACCCTTCAAAGTTGTGCACATCTCAGAGCATTTTATAAAGTCCCTGTCTGCATATTACTTTGCATGCTAGATCATCCTCCTCCTCTTGCCAGGAGAGGAAGTGCTCGCATATGAATCAAGGAGAGGAGACAGAAAAACCCTGTGCGGTTTTTGGTTATATGTTTTTCTGACGCGCTACTAATCATGTGCTGTAATTTCTTAGGCTGCGCGTGTTTACCTTTACCGAGAGACGTATGTGAACTCATTTCGTCCTCTGCGAGAGCTGTTGCTGGAATCATATTTTTCTTCAAAGCTTTGCACACATTCATTGAAATGCTCGAGATTCAGTAGGCCTCATGTATCAAAAGTTTATTTTACCCATTATTTTTGCATTACAGGGTGGTCTGTTTTATCTTCTCCTGTCTCCTTGTGTGTTCTCTGACCACTGTGTGAGCTTTTAAAGCCAGGCTGCCCAAAGTGGGGTCTTCATAAGGTTTAATCAGCCCACCACATGTTTCTAGTGAAAAAATATATATATGGTAGCAATATGAAAGAATTTTAGTTGTAAACATAAGAAAATGGCAGACGGACTATGAAGTTTTTTTGTTGAAATGATATCTGCTGAAGGCCTGTCCTGGTCCTAAGCTCCCAAGCTAGCGGTGTAAGCACCTGCACTTACATACCTGGTCCTCCAAGATCACAGCTCAGACCACAAGCTCCATTGCTACTTGAGCTAACTAGCTAATAGGAGCTACTGTTACGATTAGTGCTGCCTCTGGTGAAATGTGGCCCCCCTATTTGTTATAATTATGGTTGCAGATTCTTACATATTGCACATTTGAATAGTTATGATATGAAGCTCCATTTATGCTGTTTCATTTTTGTGTGAAAAAATGCTATAGAATAGGCGTTTGCTTTCAGCCCAGACCCTGCCGTAGGTTTCAGTTTTGGCCCTCCAAGGGAGAGAGTTTGGGCCCCCCTGTTGTAAAGCGTCTGGACATGTTGCTTTAATGTCACGGCCCATTTTCACCTCTGGCCCTAATGATGTCTTCCTCTGTATGTCTACACATTCAGCGATGCAGAGGACTGGTTCTGTGAGTGCCCCCCGCTCTACACAGGCCGGCTGTGCCAGTTCAACGCCTGCGAGCGCGACCCCTGCGGTCATGGAGCCACATGCATCCCCAAGTCGCCGCTGGAAGCCGTGTGCCTCTGCCCCTACGGGAGACAGGGTCTACTGTGTGACGAACGTAAGTGTAAAAGCGCCCGCGCAGATCAACGCAGCGTAGATTTAGCAGCTTTATTAAGATGATCTGCAAACAGTTGGTGAATGAGAGCCCTGAGCAGTCGGTAGAGTGGGAGCCTGTTGTTAAGTAAAGGGATTAATGAAACTAAATTGTGCTGAAAAGGCAGAAACCTCTTCCTGCAGCAAAAGAGTTGGATAATAAAGGCAAAACTCACGCCGGCTTTGCTGAATATTCCAAAAGACTCCTCTCAGTTCATGAGATCTTATTTCCCAACAACTGAATTTCAGCAGTTCTCTTCAGAACTTTTCTAAAATGTCAGGCTCATGCTGTACAGAGGGGTGTTGATGCTCTCTCACATTACCAGTGAAGCTAGCTCGCTTTCACTTCTGGCTGTCTGTGGACACTTATTTTCCACTTCATTATAGGCTGTAACACAAAACCCTGGTAAATAATAACTTTCTTTTACCATCACACGACTCCGCAGCCATAAGAATCTGATCTAGGCTGAGTGTCTACACAAGAGTAATGATTATTTCTGAGCGCCTATCATTTTGACCTTTGCTCAGATCAGTTAATAATGGTCGTGCAGCTGTCCGCATGTATCACTTTTGTTCTCTTTGGTCCCCGTACTGAATGTACCGTCTGTAACTTTGTGTCATACTGCTGTCGTTTTGACCAGGTCTCTCTAATGAGACCCTCTGTGAGATCATCTGTCTAAATGAAGGTTAATGAAAATAAAAGACTTATCAGGTACAGACTCTGTACTGTTATATTCTATATTAAGACATAAAAACAGGTGTTATATGTAGTCACCATGTGAGACACTGAAGCTGAGACCCTGAAAGACTTTAAAAAGTGTATAACTACAAGCTGCAGTTGTTTAGGAATCGCTGGAGCAACTGATGGACAGAAAACCTAAACACATTAATGACCAGACACATATACGACCCACATTTCTGTTTGTGTGTAATGCTCATTAGCAAGTGTTAATGTAAAAATTGGAAACATGTCATTTCAAATTTAATTTGATTTAGCACTTTAAGTGTGTACATTCCCAAAACAATTTTACAAAACAGATAATACACTATAATCCAAACTACTACTACTACGAAAAAAAACAAAACCTACCTGCCCCTTCCTTGATAACATAACATTCTGTAGATACAGATGGCCATGCCCTTTTTTTGTTTAACTTCTTTTCATGTATCGCATACAAATTTGACATTCAGTTGGACTCATGAATGAGCTGTTTTTCTTGAAGTGGGTAATATTTGAGCAACATTTTTAAATTTGAATTTGATTATACTGATGATATTCTGCCCATGTTTGTGTGTAGTATGTGTATGAATTAGACCGTTGGACAATTCTTGGTAATTGTACCTTTTGATATAAACAGCTAGTGTAGATTTTCACGTAATAGTCTATTTCTGACTTTAAAAAAACAATGTTTTTAAATCAACTAAACCTTTACATTTAAACTCAATATGATTTAATAAACAATCTGTTGGTATGTTCTCTTACACGTTTATACGTGCTAAAACATGTGCATGTTAGCTTTATCATCGTGGCTAGTGCTAGCATGCTGACATTAGCATTTAGCTCTACTGTGGCACAGCTTCACCCGGCCACTAGCACGGCTGTAGATTCTTGTTTATTGTCTTGTCAACTCAACATTTTAGTCACACAGAGCTTTTTGGAGCTAATTCTGGAAGACAAAGAAGTTATAGAAAATGGGATTATCTGCTCCATAGTGGGCTGTGCTATAATTCCGAACAGTTGAACCGTAAGAAGGATGCTTCATAGACAGTGGTTTTCACAAACAAAGGGCTTTGCTTGACTAAACTGAAGGCAGGAGCAGCAGGGTGCCTGGCATATAAGTCGCTCATGCAATGTCACATCCCCCGACAGTCTCTCTGTTCCCACATGCCAAACGGAGTAACCTAACCTCCCATTGTCACACTAACTATACGGTTGACATTTAAATTTAAATCCTGATAACGTCAGATAAGATCAGACTCAAAAACTGATCACTCCCCTGCCTCTCCGGGCTCTGTTTGTACTCGTAAAATACTGTCAGCCGTGGTGCCCCGGTTCTCTGTTTGAGAAAAGGCCAAAGTTGTTTGTCCAGCAGGAAACACG
The DNA here is from genome assembly GCA_900302685.1 of Spondyliosoma cantharus. Classification (NCBI taxonomy): domain Eukaryota; kingdom Metazoa; phylum Chordata; class Actinopteri; order Spariformes; family Sparidae; genus Spondyliosoma; species Spondyliosoma cantharus. The sequence goes on along the minus strand of OMLP01009501.1, from coordinate 9,497 downwards.
AAAGAGCAGAATGGTTTTTTTTATAGGTGCAATATTCTCAGTTCTGAGTTCACATGTGCACTTCAAAAACACAAGGTTGGTCTGTGAACAAGCAGGAAATGGAGGAAAGGGAAGACTAGGAAGTGGGAATAATGCTGGAGTGCCTCAAGAGTTGAATTCATGAAACGTTCATGGACACTGGAGATGAATTCACTCAGAATTATTAATGATCTATCTTTGTATACAAGATGCACCCACCTCCTGTTAAAGATTAATGTTTAGAATTAATAAAGAAAAAATAAACACTGAAGACAATACGCCCCAGTGCGAAATATACAGTACTAGGAGTACAGTACTACCACTTCCTGTTACTCATTCATAGTGCGTCCTGTCTGTTTTGAACATTAGCTTTGTTTGCAAATTTGATGTTGGTGACTGCGATTATCATTTTAATTGCCTTCCGCCAAGGTTCAGTTTGTTTCTCTGTTTGTCAGTAGGATGACAGAAAAAAAACTACTGGCACAATTTTCAGTCGTTATCAACTCAAGCCCCATATTGATGGAAAGTCAGGCAAAGTTTCGTCGTCTACAAAACATTTCCAGAGCTTCACAGCAAAATAGGATTGCAGCGTTCTGCTAAACAACTGAAGTAGACGGGGACCTCTTTGAAAACGTAAAGAAACAACCTAAAAAAAACCTCCATAGCTCCTTCGGCATAATTTAAGCCTCAGAGAGGGTTAGACATCTCAAATTGATTTGAAAAAACGTTTTATGTTTTGTGGACTATGAAAACTCACCATACTTCCCATAGTCATGAGGGTGAGGAGAGCTCAATTTTCCTTTTGGGGTGAACTTTTCCTTTAAGTACCCGTTCAGAAGTACATAATAAATGCCCAGCTGAGATGATGAGGCTTCAATAGGCACAATAATATTTTGAAATTCTAATAGTTTTGTAAATATATCCAGATATACTGTGGATCAGGGGTTACCAACCTTTTTGTATGCCAGACATGAGTAGTTTTCTGATGTTTACACTTTTACGCAAATAAAATACATCTTTTTGAACATTTGAATGTTAAATGAGAATATTTTGCCTTGTTAGACGTAATAAAAAGGTAGCCATTTCCAGGAAAATAAACAAAACACAATGCACTACGTAATTACATCACCGCCCTTAGTTCGTACTGGGTTTTAGCAGCCTGGTACTGAGTGACCTAGGACCCGGTACAGGTTCATGGCCTGGTGGTTGGGTATCCCTGCTATATATAGTGGCTGCACATGCAGATTTCTAGTCATTTTCCACTCAAGGAATTATACGTTAAGTGACAGGTCTTAGTGCAGCGGTCATTTTAACACAGCCACACAATAAACAAACAACAGCCGAGTGTCAACATGCGGTTATGTAATGCAATCTTTTATTAGTGCATCATATTCTTTTGCAGATGCATTTTACACGATCCGTTTTCAGTGGTTTTAACCGTGCAGCGTTATTCTGCATCAGCACTTCTGTTTGGTATTGATTTAGTGAAGTTTCTGTTGCCCTTGCATTGTTCTGAGATCGAAAAGAAAATAATAACATACTCTATACAGTATCTCTTACTCGGGACAAGTGCTGTTTTTTTTTCTCCCCCCAGCTGCTGTATGGCAGCTATAAGATGCACACTTTATGTCGGAATGCACTTCACAATCTGGCGCCGGATGTCATCCTGTATTTCTTCTGCCACTCCTGCTGGTTTGCACCGTATTACACAAATACCCAGTAAAGTGGAAGTACTATGTTACATTATGTGACAGAGTGCGGCGTTATAATCCATAGACGGATGCATTTTCACGGCGGCAGTTCATAAGCGGCTTTGATAATATATGTACTGAGAGCGCAAGTTAGAGAGTGTTGTAGAGTGATGAGTTGGCCAATAGAAACCCTGTGTAGGAGTACTTGACTGTAAACCACTGAAGTGATTTCTGTTGATCTTGTGTTTATACATCGAACATACTGTAAATGATCTGTTTGCTTAATGGTTGAATGAGGAGAATAAATGACTTCCTGCTACGCTCCTATCAAATCCTGCAGCATAAGACATGTTACTGGACCTTTGTGATCTCATTTGAATAGTACAGAAAAAAGGTTATTGATGGTAAAGTCAACCTTTTCTGAGGCTTAGAGCTACTGTATGAGATTAAACCTGCCTGCAGGAGCGTTCTCAAATATGTATCGCTAATCTCTTTTGCTGTCTGTTGAATGAGATGTAGACGGGCCCAACAAAGTGATGGCCACGCATCTTTAGTCTCTCTGTTTCTCTCTGTTTCCTCAGCGGACTCTGTGAAAACTACAAGGAAACAAAGGACAAAAAAAGCTCCAACATAATGCATACACAGTCACTGTTGAAGCCTCTCAAGCCAGCGTCCATTGATGGGCGGTCCCCGAAGCATGTGCTCAAATTAGTAATGTATCGCCATTGAAGGGGCACGTTAATGAACACTGTACATCATCTGAAACAGGGGTGGTATGTTCTTCCTCTGCAGCCACGTTGGTTCTGACCCACAATGCTACTGAAGCATGACATCACCACATGGCAGCATAACATGTCCCACAAATGCCCCTAAACGAAACTCGAAAAACAAGCTTTTCATATCTGAAGCAGAAATGTAAGGTGGTCAGATCAGATCTTGGTTAATCAGCTGTATCACACTTTTAATTACTTTTTTTTAATGACTTCATGATGTTGAGAAATCACAAATTTATGTCGGAAGCGCATACAACTCGATGGAGTATGGCTCTGAGACGGTTCCGGGGGAGTTTTATTTTAGACATTGCAAATTGGAAAGCAAATTCAGCGCTCGTGTTTGCGAAACTCCTGATGTTTAGTTTTTCGTGGACCCCATATTCTCCAGAGGTGTTTGATTTAACTCCCCGTCCCTCAGCTAAAAAAAATAAATAAAAATGCTCCTTTTGCGTTTTCATGACATCACATTTGTTATTATTTCCTGGTCATCTCCAATGTGCTGATATCAATCTGGATTCAGATGAGTAATTAATTTGCGCTGGAGAAGGCTCAAGGGCTAATCCATCGATAAACGGGCTAAATAGCTCAAGGTCATTTGATTTAGTAATAAGCGTCGACGTGTTTGTATCTGCTCTGAACAGGTGGGAAGAACACACACGCACACACGCGCACTCAACAAAGCTTAAAAAAAAGAAATAAAATAAGCTGTAGCACTCATTCAGGCCGTTCAGTGAAACAATAGGCAAATAAAGCTCGGGCGGACTACAGATGATAACACAGGCGTTTGCAGCTTTATTAATAATTTAGCGGCCAAACAGAGCTGAGGGGCCGTCGCAGAGGGGGAGCGCTGAACCTCCTCTTAGCCATCGCCTGGGGCTGCAGAAGAATTACAAGGTGTTTCCAGTCGAGACAAAGAAGTGCTGGTTTGTGCTTGAGTCCTGGCTGCTGTATTAGAAATGAATAAATAAATGAATAAAATAAATACACAGCAGCGTGTAATTTTGAATGAGCGCGTGGAAATTTACATTGAGTCCCCGGTGTTAAATCAAGTAGATGGGGTGCGCTGAGAGGAAGTACAAGAGAGGAGCATTATTGAATCAACCATGCATTCGGAATTGTAATTGAATATCACTGGGATTATTGTGCCACCCTTGTGAACATTGAGTGTGAAGCGATTGCTTGCTTGCCAGAAACCCGTCCTAAACAGCTATTAATGAAAATAGAATGGGACTGAAGAGGTGATAGTATTTGAAAAACAGGTCACCATGTAATAGCATTCAGAAAAAGAAGAATGTTTCACTAACCCCCGGCGTGTAATGTGCAGCAATAGTGCCATCTTTTGGCAACCTGCGAGGTTGGAGGGATGAGGAATCAGACCTGATTCCACTCACATTCAGACAAGATTACTCTCCACCACAGATCAGCAAGGCAGAAAGTCCCATTTTCAACCCGCACGTGGAATAAATGTGTTTTTTCCCTTCTCCTGCAGCCATCAACATAACCCGTCCCAGATTCAGCGGCAGCGATGAGTTTGGTTACACGTCCTTTGTGGCCTACCCCTCCGTCCCCAGCCTCAGCCTCTTCTACGAGTTCAAACTGAAGTTCACGCTCGCCGACAATTCCTCCGCTGTGAGAGACAACCTGATGCTGTTCGCCGGCCATAAAGGACGAGGTGAGCTCCGATGCAGACGCCTGCGCGGGAATGTGAAAATCATTCTTTACGGCCAAATGGAAAAGAGGGAGACAAACCTCGGGGACGTCTCCTCAGTTGGATTTGAGTTGTCAAACTTCATCAGGGATTTTATAAAGAAATGCTATTGCCATTTTAAGAGGCTTCACCCCGCTGTGTATGGTAATGTGCTATCTAATGGATATCCACTCTCCTCTGAGGTCCTTTAATCAAGAGGATCCCCAGAAGGATTGTCTTTCTTGGCAGATTTTGAGACATTATTAATGAGTCTTCCTGCAGTTCGGCAACTAGTTGATTTCCAGCTCAACCGTTATTGTTCCCGACTCTCAAAGGGAGCGTGTTGGAAGTGCGAGCATGAAATAGGCATATGAACCGAGCATCTCAAAAGTATCGATGTTAATTGCATTAAACAGACTTTGAGGCGCAGGTGCCATGTGACGCTGTCAGCGTCCCTCACTTTAGATTAGGATCTCGTCTCCGCGGGGTCAGATCTGGTAGCAGGTAAAGGCAGAGTCACTGTCACCGGCATGTTTCATCAGAAGACGGGGAGAAGAAGAAAACACACGAGATCTTGTGGATCCCCTGCACTCGTGTTCTCTCGGGAGTATGATTCATCAAGGTGGAGGCAAAGCAAAACAAGAGCAATATGGATAATGAGATGCTTGTCAGCAGAGTGAGCTGTGCAGTCGGAAATGGTACAAATTCAAAGGCACAACATAAGAATAGATGAAATGCGAATAACTCGCCTGATAATTGGTTTAATGATGTGGCTTCTTTTGATCGCCACCACCAAGGAATGAATTCATTATCTCATCACGGTGATTAAGTTACAGTGAAGAGAGGCAAGTGTACAACAACACATGAAACACAAGGCCAACTGAAACTAATCTCTAAGCAAACACATGTTTCATTATACTAAATATTTGCTGTAGATGTTTGTAATGAATGAGCCGATCACTCGCTGTTTGAGGATGAGTTTTTGAGGATGCTCTGTTGGAAACGTGTTATTATAGCTGTCTGATGTGCTCGTGGAAAACGTTTGACGTGTGTTCCAGGCAGCGACGGCGATGACTTCCTCGTCCTGGGGTTGCGAAATGGCAGAGTCGTGCATAAATTCAACCTCGGATCAGGAGTGGCGGCCATCGTCAGCGATCGACTGAACCACCGGATCGACATTCACACCGTTACGTTCGGAAGGTCAAAGAAAACGGGATGGCTGAAGGTGATTAGATTATTAGTTAGTAGTTCCTGTACCTGCATGCATACATACTGTGTTATTATATAGATGGATACTGTTTTTTTAAAGTAGTAAAGTTTTTGGCCACCATTCTTAAGGGCCCACCAGAAAATAAAAAGAATAAAAAAGAAATGATATGCTTTTCCTGTTCAACAAAACCTTTTTCTGACAAATGAATGAATGAAATAATGAATGAGTCTGGGTCTCCAGGCTTCTTAAAGTCAAATCTCTTTCTCCTCTGGAAGGAGAGGGAACATTTAATCTGTAGTTGAGCTGCTGATGGTGCAAAAACTGCATACAGAGACATATGAAGATAAACTGATGTACAGGATGGATAATTGGCCAATCCTAAGTACAGAGAGCGGGTGCAGCATGTACCATCTTTTCATTGTCTGCATAAAATATTGAGGGAGCTACCGAGTTTGAAAAGTAGAGCCATTGTTAAAGTGTCTTAAACTTATATTCTATCTCAGTGGTATTTCACTGATTTAAGTGAATGTATGTAAGCTTATGAAAAAATGGCCCTACTTCTCACTTGATTTATTACCTCAGTAAACAGTATACTTATGACTTTATGGTCTTAATTGGTAGGTTCAAGTCTTCTCCAATACAGCATGATGTTCATTTGGTGAATTATGGTCCTATTTAGAGAAGAAGGGTATATGGTGTAGGGCGCGGCTAGCTTGTAATTGCCAGGTTGCTACCATGGCATGTCCTTATCTTCTCAGTCAGATCAAATCAGGATACCCTCCCCAGCTCCCAGCTCCACCCTCTCGTTCACTTCTAGCTCAAAAAACCAAGATGGAGACAGAAAAATCAAGGCTTCCGCAACAATAGTCCACAGATCAATGGGTGACGTCACAGTGGTTTCAGATTTTAGCAAAGTGAACCCTACTTTTATCATTCAAGGTCACTCAATTCAAGAGTAAATCTTAGTAAAATTAAAGAGATAAGAAAGAGAACATGTGTTCCTGTAAAATGTATTTGTTATTTTTCTGATGCATATCTTTTCATTGTGAAAAAATGAATCATACAAGGTCTTCACGCTTTTAAGAAATTCCTTCAAGTGAAAGGAGAAGGAAAATGAACTCTAGTTGAACTGCACAAAGTGTTAACGGTGCATATAGAGACATACAAAGATAACTGATGGACAGAATGAATCATAGACCAGTGGATAAGTAAGGTCATTCAATGAATACGAGCCAACAAGGGTGAAAACCACTGTTCTAAAAGATGATCCCTCGTTTGATCTCATCAGCATACTCATTGACCCCTCAAATCAAATACTCACACTTTCCCTTTAAGCTGTCACCGTGCTGTTTAAGGTACAGCGTGTAGGTATTAGACTGTGTTCTTACACACAAAGACACTGCTGATTTATCCATTGTTGGCGGTGCGGGCTGATAAATGGTTTCTTAGCGAGGTGATTTTCTTGGGAAAACATCAGGTTTCTTTGTACCGAGAGGGAAAAAAAAAAAAAAAGAAAAAATCATTTCGGTCCAGTGATCAGACAGAGCAGGATGTTCACATCATTTAAAGTGTGGCTGAAAAATCTGCAGGAACCGTGAGGCACCTCCCTGGGGAATCAATGCCTCGAAGAATTTAGACTGTTCAGAGGACAAAAAACATGAGAGTTGAGTTCTGTAACTACTGTGGCTAATACGTGGACGCCGCCTGAATAGCTCTGTGAGCAAATCCAAGGTTGTGCGTTGTCAACATGGGCAGATGTCCATATCAGTGACGCTCCCACGCTGACGCCTACAGATGTAAGAGCTTTAATGATGACATTTTACATCTTTCTAAAGGTTGACGGACAGCGCAACAGGACGGGCTCGTCTCCAGGACCCCTGGTTGGCCTCAATGTTTTCAACCAGCTCTTTGTGGGTGGATATAATGAGTACACCCCTGAACTACTGCCACTTGGCTCCAGGTTCCGTCATGGCTTTCAGGGTAAGACCACTACGGCTTGATTACAACCAAACAACTCGGGCCGTCTGGAGTGAGAGCGCTGGGGCTTGGAGTTTCTCCCAGGATCTCCGTGTCTTTGTAAACAGAGCGGAAGGTGTCTAATGAAAGGGGAGTTACAGGCCCAGACTGTGTGCGAGGCCAGAGCGGAGCTTTGAGGTTGATTGTATCTGCAACCTTTAATCACTCCCCGTACAGTCTCGCGGCATGTGCAAATCCATTCCTCTGCTGATAAGTCACCTCAACAAGGGTGCCATACCAATAATCTTTGTCATCATCAACATCGTTTATGCTTTCTCTCAAGTGACCCCCACCCCCCCAGCCGAATGAATGTATTCTGGAGAGCATCCATCGTGCTCGCTAATGTGCAAAGCTGTGGAGCAAAATTGCCATAACCGTAATGATGACAACAGCTATGAATATCATCATAACCATATTCAGCAGTCTCTGCACCACAGCAATGAAGCTTGTTATTATGAAATGTCATGGCACATCCATTTGAGGTGAACACGAGCTTTCTACGTTTAAGGACTGAAGCGATTCTGAGCGTTTCGCTTATTTATCATCATATAATCCATTTTTTTCTGCTCGCCAAATAAGCCTTCAAAAATCAAATCAGCCACGGTGGAGCCATCGGCATGGCTGTCGCAGTCC
>OMLP01009500.1:85401-100839 GCA_900302685.1 Spondyliosoma cantharus | reverse complement strand
TGTATTTTTAACAGTGCTGTGTGTGATATGGAACTTCAATTTCCCTGAGCGAACCTCCCAAAGGGATTAATAAAGTCGTGTCTAAGTCTCAAATATATTGAGTGTTGTACCTCATTAACATTCATCATTAATATATGCTGATTCTGAATAGGGATACAGATTCAAAGCAATTTTTCAATTCATAGGTTTCTGCCATAACAATCGATTATTGGTTAATCATTAATAGTTTGACATTTTTTCCTTTTTATAAAACTGTCTAAACCACTTATCCATATGTGATGCAAAATCAAGAGTGTGCAACATTAGTAGTTAAACAGACAAATAAAGTAAACACCAAGTTACTTGAAATAATGACTTGATTTTAACTGTGCAGCTTCCGTCTGTTGCTATTCATCAACTAGCCCAGAAAAATCAATCATATTGAGGCTACTAAATGGCTAAAATGTTATAATAACAGTTTGTAAAAAGATGTCTTATAACATGTTTTAAATGACAAATTACTTGTATTTAATTTCGTACATTTTCTCTTACTGGAATTATATATTTCTATTTTGATATAGTAACTTAAAGTTATACTTTTTGATTTATCTTTGCCCATCTGTGATTGCTTTTTCACAAAATTTTCATTGGTTACATTTTTAACGGCAGTTGATGGATTCATGATGAATTATTAACATCTCTATTTCTGAATTTGATCACAGCAACATGCCTCAAACAAGTTGGGACACAGCCGACAAAAGACCGGGAAAGTCGAGGAATGCTACAAAAACACCTGTTTGGAACATTGCCCTGGTAAACAGGTTCACTGGTATAAAATAGGCAAGGATGGGGCGAGGTTCAACACTTTGGGAAACACATGTTATATAATGGATATTACTCCACGGGCTCAGGAACACTTCATAAAACCTTTGCTGGTAAACACAGCTTGCTAGCAAATTATTTCATTATTGACTTTTTGAAAAAAAAATATGTTTCAATAGCGTGTTTCATTTCCTGATCAGACTCAACAACCATGGACAAACTCAGCTCACAAACTACGGAGCTGAGGTGCTGCTAACAAAGTACCCCTCAGTGTAAGGTGCATAAAGCCATCAGATGGTCAAATAAAGCATCTAGTAAAAGTTTGAGTTAAGACACATCATCAATCCTTCTCCATGAGAAAACACATGTAAAGCCCTCTGTGGAACAATACGCATGTCTCATTGCATGCCCTGAAGTGTGCAAGACTATAAAAGTGGTTGGGAAATGGAGCAAGCTTCTTCCAGTAAATTACCTGAAGGAGCTTTGTGAGTCTCCGTGCATTGCTAGTTCCTCCCAACGCTATCCAGATTGAAACCTCATGTTTGAAAAACATATGGGTCTTCTTCTATGGAAGATCCCCTTCAGCATTATCTATATGTTATTGATAATGGTCTATAGCTCCAGTCAAAAATTGCTTTTCCTTTTGAGTCGATGTGAGCCCACTCGTATATACGCAGATATGCATGTCTGTATGCAGGTTTGTCACAAAGACCTGCTTGCTATCTACCCGTTTTGAGATATCGGAGCAAGTCCAGTAATGAATATAGATTTCTTCTTCTTCGCCTTCCAAGCAAACATGCACGGCCATGCACATGCGCCCAGATATACACACACAGACACACACATACATACAAATACCTGTGCCCTGCTGCAGCCAAAGAGAATGTGATTATGCAGTCCACTTTGTGTGTCGCCACCCGCTTGACAGATGCATCTGTTGAGCAAATCTTGATGGATTTTCAGTCTGAATTCTAAATCAAAACCACATTTTCCCTCCCCTTCCTTGCTGCGAGAGCCCTTCATGTCTGCCGTGCCTGCTGCCTCACCCAGCAATCATTCATTGACAAAGCGGCAATGGAAGAAAACATTGCTCTGGATTCTTATCTTCACCGCATGTTGAGCCTGTGTGATGAATGGGAGCAACACATACTTGTGTATATAAACACCGCATATCAGATGAGACGCAATGTTTTGTTCTTCTTTGCTATTGTCATCGTCCTGACATACCTTTTGACAAATTGTGTTGCAATTACATTTTCTTTATCTTCCTGTTTTTTGTCCATTCCGTCTTGTTTTCACTTTTTAAAGTTACCTCAATTTCTCTCACTCCCCGTTCACCTCAGTCTACCTCTGCTACGCTCTTTCACTTCCCTGTGCTTAGCACAGCCTCACTGCTAGAATGACAATTATCAGAGGTAGGAAGCATTTTAATTTATTTCACTCGGTTATGAATATTCAGTGTAAACAGAGCCGTTTTTATGCATGGCTGTCAAATCTCATGTGAGCTTATTAGAGGGATAGTTCACTTGATATGTTGGCTCACTGATTCATAGGGAGCTACCTTGACATTAACTCGTTGATGAGGTGTGTGTGTGTAGATTTGGTTATGCTCATCCGCTTTGCGATGTTATGTCAGGGAGAGGGAAAGAAAGAGATCTATAGGTTCTACTTATCCTAAGAATGCATCTCCATCATTTTCAATCTGCCACGCATTGCCTTGTTAGGTCGACATGCTCGAGAGAACTCAGAATGTAGCTGTAGTTGGCTGAGGTAAACATCAGTTCCTACATTGAAAACATGGACATTTTGTTGGTCGTGCTTTGTACAGTGGTTTATTTATTTCTTTTTCAAAAAAAGGAGAGAGAGGCTCTTCTTTGGCTACAGGGGATCTTCTAGCGCTCTGAAGTCAAGTCAATGAGGCTCACACTGTGCCTCAGATGATGTGTAACTAAAAGTAGCTCAAGGCCAAGGACACTGTTGTTGTGTGTATCTTAAAGTGATTGTTTTCAGTCTGCTTATTTAGTTGTCTACTCTCTGTGGCAGCTTAGAGCCCCTCCATGCCTCTGGCCTGTGATCTGCAAATCTTTTCACACAATACTGGCTTAAAGTGCATTACGGCATTTTTCTGCTGTGAGTGTTCACGCGTGTCCTCTCAGGGAGACCTAAGCTTGTTGGGTTTGCGGCTCATGATTTAAAGGTAGAGTAAGCCAACTTTGGAGACAATCAGGGAATCTAGCAGCCTCGTAGCATGTGTATGATGATATCAGTGCAAATTGATTTGATATTACATTAAAAATTAGTATTATGTGCTGCTTGAAGTGTGAAACCGCTAAGGAGTAGAAAAATGTACCAGCAAACTTGGGGGAGTCTGGTGGTTTAGGTTTCCAGGGGAGATTCCCTCTGCACAACAGCTTCTGCTGGATGAACTCCCAGACACATCCGCTGCTCTTCCCCATCACTAACAGTCTGGAGAGACATGGAATACACCAGACACTGAGCCAAAGGGCATCTTGGAAGGACACAGTGGTGTGGAGGGCCAGGGCAGCTGTAACTGTGACGGCAGCTGGGAGGAGAGACAGGATGTTCCCTGCCATAAAATCCTGATCCTTGATGCATTTAATGAACATTGAAGGCAAAATATCCTAAATACCAATCTGGGCGTTTGATTCACTGTGTAAAATGTTCAGTTGTCTGTTGTGGTTATACATCCGAGTGGTTTATCTGTAGGAATATGGGATAAAATGCTAAACTCAGAGGTAATTTACGCCGTAACACACGCTCACACTTGGTGTGCCTCCACATTAATTTTTTGCTGGTGATATCAACTGTTCTGCTTTTTCTGGCAGGATGCAGAGAAGCATTTACACCTCCGACTGGGCCTGGCGCTGGTGTATGAGATCATCTAGAGAGTGCCATATGCTTCTTCACTAACCCAACACACTGCCTAGCCTGTACCATCTGTCATAGAAATGCTTCTCCCCACCACGGGCAGCACCACAAGCCGCTGTGAGGACCTCCTTATCCGTGCGTGACATTTGCATTGTATGCGAGTGTGCTAACCCTACTCTCATGATCTCATCTCCTGACCGGCCCATGTGCCAGTGGAGTTGCTGTGCAATGCTTTCTCAGTTCATTTATTCAAAAGCTGTGCTGAATGGATGATAAATCTGAGAAGTTATGTGTATTTTAGGTTGAGTAGAAAAATCATGGATAAAAAGATTAGGCTGTTGGCTACCTTTTTTTTAAAGAGGCGACTGCCTTAGAGTAACATGCGTGGAAGAAGCACCTGTTTGATTGCTTTGGTAGCAGAGAGTGAAAAAATGTCAACTCTATAACACAGATCAATATTAATCTATGAAGGTTGCGTTGAAATTAATTTGAATTAATTGTGTACTTGTTACTTATTAATTTAAACTGAACAGAAATGTGTTCATAGTCATTGACTTTCAGAAAGATGGTACTACAGATATAGAGCGCTACTAGTGAGCATGACAAAACTCTCCTAAGTTAAAAGTATTAGTATTATTCGTAAAGTAGGAAATGCCTCTTTACTTGTTGAATGAATGAATGCAAATTTATTTTGGACATGTCAAAACAAAACAAAACAAAAAGTTAAATTAGTTTGACAAATGAGCATAATAAAATGAAAAGTATGTTACAAAGTATATTCCATTGATGTGCCCGAAAAGGAGTAGGAAGAAGTAAACACTTATATTATCCTACCTCTCCTCCACAACTCACCAATTCATCATAATCAATGTACTTCATTTCCTGAACCTGTGAACCTTTGTACGCTCCCATCTAACTATATACAATTCGACATACAATATGTGCTATAAATAAATCACATATTATCTATAAATATATTTACATATATTCATTCAGTGTGGAAGGACTTCACAAATCAAACCCAGTTGTGAAGTCGCTGGGTGGGCGCTGAGTAGTGGTGTGCTACTGTGGCACATTAGCATCACTCATGCTTCAGCTCCTCTTTTATGTCATGGTGTCCCAACACTTGCTCAGTGATAAAGCCATTATCTGGATAATACTGGCCCTAAATTGCATGTTTTATTAAGGCTATTTCATGCTTCATTGAGCAGTGAATTTGTAAGAAGCAATGAAGTGATTTTTTTATTTTTTTTTTTCTCCCAATGCTTTCCCTCCGCGTGCCTTTTCTTCGTATGCACTCCAGTTCGGTTCCAATTTCTGCCTACCTGGATTTGGATTGCAGTGTTGCGTGAGCCTGAAAGGTCCTTCATCATCAAATTCCATTATGCCTGGCTCTCAATGCGAGATGCCAGCCCTGTGTCATCATTGATTAAGAAAATGTTTGGACAAACCTAACATTTGTTGAATGTGAAAAGGAAAAGTCAGAGCTGTGCTATACACCTCATGGACACATGGGAGCTGCTTCTGTTTCAGCTAGGGACAGACAAATACATGTAACTGTCGAACATGGTTAAAACATGGATCATGGCCAGACCTCTCCTCGCTGCGCATCCCCTCCCTTCTCATACATAGTCCCCACTAGAGCCACCTCGTGCTCTTCAACACTTCAAGCGCCTTTTAAGACCACTTTCATCTTCCCCCTTCAGAAAATGAAGCAGAGTCTCTGGTGAAAAGAGCTGACAGTAGCAGTTAGTGCTGAGAGTTGGCTCGACCACGGCCCTTTCACTTCTGTCTTTGTCTGAAGTAGTGAGGGTGAAGACGACCCTCTTAGAGCTTTGTGCGTTTGAGTGTGTGTATGTACGCCAGCTGGAGCCCATGTTGCGTCCTCTTCTTCTCGTTGGTCTACTGGACGGAGGCCACGGGGGCAGCTGCTCACCTATTGAGGGAACTGTTTTCCAGAATGGGTTCTTGAACTTCAAAAGAATATGCAACCTCAGTATTAAAGGATGTTACGCCTGTATTGTTGGCATCTTTATGCGCTTTTGGCCGGCCTTTCCATTACCATGAGTGACCCATCCGACCGCCTCTATTTTCAGTGTGAACGCCACAGAAGCCTGCCGGTGATAGCGGAGAATGACAGTGGTCTGTTTAATGATGTACGTTAAAGCTTGTCACTGCAACATGAGACCCAAGAGTGTATGTGTCATGGAGTCATCCAACTATGCAATACAAGATAAGTTAACTAGCTCTTTCAATAGAAAGGTTACTTCTGACATTCTCAGTCACAGTGTCAGAATAGATGTGAACGTGTTAGGTGGTTGCCAGTTAGATGACCTCAGAAGCAAAGTGTTCTTATGAATGGAGAAAACTCAGATGCCGCTGAGTAGCTCACATGTCATTAAGCTGCTAGTATGGAGCTTGATGCATAGTATATACAGTTAAGTGAATAAAGAGCCGCTACCATGGATTCAGGAGTTTGTATTTTTCCTTGATCACCTGGCTAAAGAATTTCAAAGCAAGACAAGTCCACAACGCTAGACCCAGGGGCCAAGGAGGTCAGGATACCATTATACTGTAGCTCAACAATGCGATTCCCCATTCATTGTGAGAGCTCTGAGATGACAGAAGATGTGCTTTCATTTCAGAGATGACAGCAGTCATTATCTACCGGTCGAGTGGTTGAGAAAAAGTGCTCTGACCATTGGAACTGAGAAATATGAGTTCATATGTAAAATATTAGAGGTGACTGTGTTTAAAAAAATGTTTGTCTCGGGCTTTTTGCTTCCATTTCCACTGAAATAACTTCTGTTTTACACTATTGACAGCCGCTAGTTTGTGTTTGGACACTTGTACACAGTACAAGCTGTACTGCTGCACTCTGTCTTGTGTGCTGTTTACTGCAAATGTGCAGTTTACAGAAGAATAAAGTTCCGTAGTCATAGGAGAATCTTGTCGCTGTTTTCTTGGGTATCATACTATTTACTTGCAGCACTTACGAGATTAATCTGGTCCGTGCACACCGATACAGGAAAATTACTTGACAAATTTGCAACCATTAGCCAGACTGCTGTTGTTTACGTGGCCAGAGTTAAATATTATTATGTTAATAACTTCTGTGCTAATGTGGTGAGGTTCATTTACATAGCTATTAACGGTAATGTCAAGTCAAAACAACATTGCTCTTTCTTCTATGTTTAACCCACACATTCTGACCTTTCTCTCCTCTCCTTGTGCTTGAGTCCCTCTTTTTTTTCCTCTATCCCTCTCATCTCTTACCTCTTTTCAACTCCCTCCGATTTGATCCCTCGCTTTCTCCCGCACTTCAATCTGTTGTTACTCTACTTGTCCACTGTGTCACTTTGTCTGTCTTTGTCTGTAGTGCTTAACACCCCGCAATTTATGCCCCACCCTCCTGTAAAATAACCATAGTACCACAGCAGTACCTCTGTGTCCTCGTTTGCCACTTCACTCACGTTGTAGAGGAAACAAAAGAGTGCAGGGAGTTAGCCGGAGTGAGCTGCAGGTGTCTTTACCTCACAGCCCCCCCCCACTACTTGCATGGCTCCTGCTGATGGACAGAACAGCTTATGCCCCTTCACAGGGCTCGCCTGTCACACAGGAAGACAGATGTTAGTCTGCAGTTTTCCTGTCTCCACAACCTGCCAAGAGAACACACACCCGATGAGAAGAGAAGGGATGGGATGGGGCTGGTTTGAAAGAGGAGGTTATTGACATGGGCGCAGCAGCGCACTGACATGCACTGCAACGGCTTTATTCAGATCACATTGTAGGTATGGCTGTGTGTATTTTATAATACACAGTATATATTTAAAAAAAAAATTGAAAATCTTTTCAAAGGAACATCTGGATCTGGCTACAAAATCAAACATAATATTTTTGACCAAATACATCTATTTTGCAACAATATTCTAGGAATAAAAAAAATGTAAACACAATGACATTCTCGATAAATAGTCATCAGTGAAGGGGTTATAATGACTAGGTGGGTAAATGCAAGTATTAGAGCAGGTCTGGTAACAACTTTATCGTGATGCAGCATTTAAAACCATGAAAATATCACAATATAATGACATCCAAAATGTAAGCCAATATATAGTGTTATGTCACAATAACAAAATCACTGAGCCCATATGTTTGCCTATATGATAACTGCAAACATAAAAATGTTAAGTCGCACTCAAGCACACAGACAGTACAAGTGCTCAGACACACATGCCCAGATGCAAATTACACTGGCCTCTCCAAGGACCTGTTGTTCTCATCCAGTGCATTAGCTGGCGCTTAGGTCTCTCGTTTGCTAAGAAAAAGCCATGCATCTGAAATTGTCTTAACAGCTGTAAATAGGCTTTGCTGGGTAAAGCGGCCTGTCTCTCAAAGACCTGATTTCTGTAAGCAGCTTAGTGTTTCCACCTCCTCATTACGCACCCTAACCTATTCATGTTGTGGCTGAGACATGGAATTATTTCTCACACATCCCCTCTATCGTATTAGGATGATACTAATGTGCCAGTAGAAGCAAACATGTCAGGGTGCTTTGCATACATGCAGGCTACCTACGTAGTCATGTTGGTATTAGTCAGAGTTGAGAGTTAAGCCAGGTTCAGTAATGGGAATTGTACTAGTGGAGTAAAATGCACAAACATTGTTTTTTTCTTTTTTTTCTATGGATCTCAAACCATTAGCTACGCTTCATTACTCCTATAGTGGAAATGGTGTTGCAAGAAGTCCTCCTGCCCACTAGCATGTCAACAGCAGCAGATGTTGGTAGCTTTTAGAAAACTTTTATCTGCAATTGTTCATGCTGAACTGATGAAAGATATTCAGTCAATAATGAGAAGTGAGCAGCTCATGTTTGTGTAGATTCTCAGTCACTTGTTTAAGATATTTTCATGGAGGTTTTTCTGGAACACCTCAACCCAGGGGTAGTTTTTTTCCTAGTTAACTGTCTCCTGATGTGGCTTGATACCGGCAAATGTCTTTGCAGAGGCTTTGTTTTCACACAAATTATTCTCCCTATGGATGTATAGATCAACTCCACCTGTCGTTCCACGACACCGTTATCATTACCGTCACCCCTCTGCTTGTACGGCAATGAAAAAACTCTTAGCCAGGGATTTGAACTGCACCTCGTTGCCACTGAGAGGAGACCGAGGCCAGCTCAGGATGTCATTAGAAGTGCTCTCTTTGTCTGAAAGCCAGGTGGACTTGTCTAATGAGGACTCGGCCGTCATGGAGGCAGTAACTGAAGGATGTGTCACACAGAGGTGTCACCGTCGGTCCGGGACGCTGATATTCTCCTCCACTGAGTAGCACTGAGATGGCATCATTAGAGGCAGAGATGGACACAGGGACGGTGGGCTAAACCAGACAAGATAGAGAGGTGATAATGATATATTTAGGTGTAGAGAACAAAAAAAGCCAAATTATGGTTAGCTTTGACGTTTTGTGTCTAATTCTCTTTGCTTGTCCCTTGTTATACATTTCCCAACACTTGGTCTTGCAGAGATGCCAGCAGCAAGAAGACATGTAGAGCGTGGTTAGGATTTATCAATGTTTGTTGACTTTTCAACCTCAACTGAACAGGAAAGCATTTAGCCTTAAGAATACCAAGGCCATTATATGTCAAGGTAGATGAAAAACTAAAGGTTTTATTTTCATGTCTTTCCTTTTGGTTCACCTGCCATCACTGCTTGAATGGAGAGCAATTTTCTGTCTGACCTTTTTGCAGTCTGGCAGGATTGGAAATGGTAAAAGTTTACGGAAAGCTGAACTTGTCCAAGATAATACCAGGCTTACCACTGTGGTTTAAGGAAACCATCGCACAAACAGTCCAAGCATTGAACACCTCTCGTTCCTTTTTCTGGTCCTTCAGGTTTCAAAATGGAATTAAAACATAATGTGTTGGCAAGGCTGCTGAAATAAGTGTCAGCTTCACTTGACTTTTATTTATTTTATTTACAAATGCAAGGAGCGAGAGCATGCGCACATTCTGCTTCCTGCTCGTGCAATTAGTAAAGCCCATCGGATAGTTGAAGTCTTTGATCCCCTGCATGGCCGAAGGTACTTTGCTATATTAGGTTACGAGTTCATTGTTCCTAATATCAGTGAGCCATTGATGTGACACAGCAAGGAGCCCTGTGGCGAAGTGAAAGTGGAAGTGAAAACTGGAGCTGCTCCAATAGCTTTCTGTAGCTATCAATATGCCGTTGACAACATAATTGAAGTTATTTAAAGACATGCCATGTGCCTCAAGATGGAAGCAAATGGAAGCACAGATTGTTGTTCTTTCTACTTATAGCACTGGAGTACCCCTGAATCATTAATTATACTTCAGCTGCTTGGAATTAATTTCATAAATATGCTTCGATTACGTCATCGTTAATGGTTTTAATGGTCTTGGTAGACTGATGTTTCAGACCTTTATTTTTTAGGACTAAATCCTGCCCATTTGGCAGCAGTCTCCATTCTCCTGTGTCCCATCGCAACCAGGAAGGGTTTTGTCATCATGTGCACAGATGCTGAAGGTTCAGGGGTCTTTCGATTTGCAAGTGTTAATGGCATTTATCCATAGGAAGGCTCAGGCTCTCTGTGGTGTTTGATTGTAGCTGTGCGCACCCGTGTTTGTTTTCTCCTCTCTCCCAAGAGTTTGATTAGTCTCCTCCATTTAGCCGCCACATTACTTTCATTACAGCACACATGCACGCTGGGGAGGGCCGTCGTGATCTTTTTCTCCCTCCATGCAGATGGTAGCCACATCTTACTCTCTCTGGATTGGCGCGCAGCCTGCATCTGTCCCTTACCAGCCAGCATCCCCCTCATGGCGTAGCCTCGAAGGTTTAATTAAATATCAGACCAAAGCTAATGCTGCTGCTGGCCACCCATGGGCTACATGGAAACGGAGTAGGGGGGAGAAGAGGACAGGCCTTTTTTAAAAAGTACACAGAGAGAAAGAGGGTGAATGAGACACTGATTGTAGAAGTAGCATCGTCTTTTCCAGCCGCTGTCACTGGCAAGCAGACTGGGAGTTGATTTGCACTCATTACTGGGAAATGAGTAAGGCCTGAGGATGATGACCACATTACTCCAATCGCATGTGATGTGATTGGAGATGTTGTGCGATGTTAATGTGCTCCCCCGTGTCCCCGAGATAAAGAAAAGAAATGGAGATGAAAATCTCTCTCTGCATCTTTACAGTGGGCCATGCATGAAACAAATGTAAGCTGAGAACGTATTATGCAACCCTCCCCCCAAGAAAAGCGTTTTCATTGAACTAATAACCAAACTAATGCAAAAAAATGTTTTGATGTATCGAGCAATCTTGAAACCCATCGGCTATCTTCTGAGACGATTTAACCTCTGGGGACACGGCCTGTGTTTCAGGGTTTTGAGAGTAGCCAGCAGATATCCAGATAACGGATTTCCTGGTCAAGAGTTCCTCTTCCGACTGCCCAGCATTGTTTACAGTCTGCTAGCAAATTAAGACAAGAGAATGGAGTTGGAGTTGAGAGACCGATAATATCTGTAGAGAGATATCAATGCGGAATTTGTTTAAGAAAGTTAATCAAAAGTTAAATCTCCTTTCAGACGATAGCCAGTGGGTTCGGCTAACGCATTCCATCGCTTTTGCTGCCAGCATGGCCCTGCATACACCAAAGACCACTCAAACATGATTGGTTAACACTACTTAGACAGCAAAAAGACTACAAATGGAAACCAGAATGCTTCAGATTATACCAGTATCTTGTCCCTTGCCTGAAGATTCTGCATCCGCATGCAGATCTGTTTATAACGATTACGCATGTAGCGCATGAACATTCTGCACACTGACAATAATGAAATGAATATTCAAGGAAGTATCTTGGACAGGATGAACAATATTTCACTGTCTGATAGAAAATACTCAGAATGCAATGTGTGTCACCTTTCATCAGGGTGACCTCTAAGTTTACAGATTTTAAACTGCATTTTTTCACTGTTTGAACACCTTAAACTGTGACAATCCACCGATGCTCGCCGGTGTCTTTACTGATTAATTTCAGACATGTGCCCTTCCCTCCCCTCACATAAGAGCGTGACTTATCTCTGATTTTACATACTACTACTCCTTTTCCGACCACTCCACATCCTGCTCCGCACTCATTAGGGACCAACCTTTGTCTGAGTGTTAGAGGCCATCTCATGTCTGTCATACTACCAGATA
This sequence comes from Spondyliosoma cantharus, assembly GCA_900302685.1. Classification (NCBI taxonomy): domain Eukaryota; kingdom Metazoa; phylum Chordata; class Actinopteri; order Spariformes; family Sparidae; genus Spondyliosoma; species Spondyliosoma cantharus. Next base: position 88,928 of record OMLP01009500.1, on the reverse strand, counting down.
ATGGCCGCCCTGCTCTTTACCATGCACCATGTTCACTGTGATCTTTTAGGACATCATTATCCTCTCCATGTGTTTCCACGGGGAGTGGTGATTCAATGTTAACCAGAGAATATTGTACGATTCGACCGAAGTTCTTTTTTTTCTGTGAAAATGGCAAAAAAAAAGAATTAAATCATAAACCCTTTTAGGTGGGAATGCACTTCATCACATTATATCTCCCTTGTTTTATAAAGTTTCCTCTCATTATCAGCACACTGCTCTTTCAGTGCCCGTTCATAATTGCTGATATTGCTACAATATCTTGTTGTGTGCCGCATAATAAGCAGGTTTGCCATCAATTACTAGTGCAGCAGGAATGAACACCTGCCTTGTTTTCACCCCATTACCTTCCCTGGCACATCACATGTCTTTTTAATATATTTAATATATCTTCACTTTAAAACCATAGCTTGCTTTTTTTAAGGGTCTCCATCAATGTGTCAATACCCTTTCAGTATCTTTCTCCACACCTCAAACAATGCCATCTCCCCATTGGGCTACATCTTTGTTCTTCCACTTGTTTCTTTTTTTCCATCTTTAAAGCAAAAGTCATTTCCGCTGTGCCGTCCCTCTCTGCTACACATGCCCGCAGGACACACTATTTCATCTTGCTTTGAACTCTTTTAAATTTTGTGCAGTAGCAGTTTTTTTATTAACATATTTATTCATTTATGACTCCTCTCAAAGCCCTTTGCATATGAGTACACCTTTTATTCTCTCATTTTCTCCCTCTCTCTCTCTCCTCTCAGCTCCAGACTGTCCACAGAGAGCGGGTCTTACTAATGCAGTGTTAGTTTAATCCCTGCCACCCTGTCAGAGGCTATTTTCTCTGGGTCCATTACAGCAGCAGTGAGCACAGCCACAGCTTTTTGGCTCTCTCGGCGCACCAGCACCTGTCTGGACGTTCTCCTGCCTGCTTGTAGAATTCCGTCAAGGGAGGAGCTTGTCTCCTGCCCTCAAGGTCAAGGTGTCTTTCTAACCATTGCGCTGCGGATCATCCCCTTCCACTCTCCCTACCACCCGCTTCCCACCCTGATGGCAGCCACCTGTCAATGGCTGAACTCCCCCACCTAGATAATAATAACCTTAGCCAGAGACCATCTTAAATCAAGTGTCCTCGCCCCATTTGAATAGAGGGAGATTCTGGGCAAGACGCTCAATAGACAGCTGAGGGGCCTCCTCCCGATCCTGTGATGTGTGAGTTTTTGCAAGGTGGAAGTGACAGTAAAGGGGAGCCAGGGTGGTTGTATAATTGGAGCAAGGTCATGTGAAGTTGTGCAGTTGCTTATTTCCCTTCTTGCACTGAGACTATAACTGGATGCCAGTTGTAAGGAAACACATCAGTGAAACAGGTCAAGTGGATCATGTATGTGGATGGTATTTTTAGCCAGCTAGTGGCATGGTTTTACAGATAGTATTTTCGATCTGTCGGTTTGGTTCTCCACTTTGGTCCTGACTGAAGTTTATTTTTTAACTATTGGATAGATTACAATGACATTTTGCACTGACATTTATGTTCCAGAGAGCATCCTTTGACCTATCACCTTATCATCTAGTGCTGCTAACATGTTAAAGTTGGTGCTAATCCAGTGAAATATCTCTGCATCTACTGATGGATGGAATAAAACAAATTCAGTGCAGACATTGATGTATTCTAAAGATTTTGTTGAGACTGTTTTTCTAGAGCCACTATGTGATTCGTGTTTATGGTTTTGAGTTAGATGTCCCAACAATGATTTAATATAATGCATTTGTCCTTTGATGTTTCTTTTAGCACTGGAAAATGTAAATCTTTATCATTAGAATACAGTAATTGATTTATGACTTATTACAAGCATAACTTATGACATTCAGGTCAGGTGCCAAATCCTGGTGGAAAAGAAAATCAGCATCTCCATACTGTATGGAGATGCCGATTTCCTTTTCCAGCAGGATTATTAAATTATTGCTAACCATGGCATTGCTGTGCTTGATTGGCCCGCCAACTCGCCTGACCTGAACCCGAGAGGAAGATGACTGACACCAGACCCAATAATACAGACGAGCTCAAGGCTGCTATCAAAGCAACCTGGGCTTTCTTGCAAAAGGAGCCTCTGACCACGTATTGAGTGCATAAATGAACATACTTCGTCGAAGGTCGATATTTCTGTGTTATAAATCCTTTTTTTGATTGGTCTTATGTAATATTCTAATATTTTGACATACCAGAATTTTTGATTTTCATGCGCAGTAAGCCGTAATCATCCAAATTAAAACAAGAAAAGGCTTGAAATATTTCACTTTATATGTAATGAATCAAGAATATTTGAAAGTTAGATTTTTTAATTAAGTTACAGAAAAAAAATTACTTTATAGATTCACCTGTCCATGTTTTATACAAGCGTATGTAAACTTTTTCCCACGACTGTAAGTGATGCTATCGCAGCATCAGTGCTAACCAAGGAACCGGCATCACTTTTTCAGTCAGTTTCTTCTCTCACTGGTCGTTTCATCTAAACCATCCCCATAGCTGACAGTAGTTCCATGGGATGCTTATTAGTTGAACCACTGTGGTTCAGACACAAGCGCAGAGCTTGAAGCCTTGCAAGATGGATTCACAGGATCACATGATATTGCGAATCCAGCTGCTTCACAAGGTAGCCCTCACCCCTCTCTTTTCCTCCCCACATCCTTCCTTTAGTCAGATAGAGAGATAAGTGGCAGACTGAAGGGGGCATCCAAGGTGCTGAGCCTATATCTTAAGTGTTCTGTCTCGCTTTCTCTGTCCTTCTTTTCCTCATTTTGTCTCTCACTCAATCTGTCTCTCTCTGTCTTTCAGATGCCAAGGAGATCGTGCTGAAAGCTCAGATCCTGGCCGGTGGCAGAGGCAAGGGTGTGTTTGACAGTGGCCTTAAAGGTGGAGTGCACTTAACTAAGGAGTAAGTATACCCCTGTGTGCATTTCACGCTCAGAGTTACTGTTGGAGATAGATTCATATTATTTCTCCAACGACAGCAGCTTTTAGAGTGAGGAGGCTCAAAGAGCTCTCTGAAGATGATCCCTAGGCACAAAGACACAGTCACGTATACTTACTTATTACGTACTGCAAATAAACAGTTTTTCTTTCTTCCAGTGTCTCATTTTTCGAACAACTACCCTCAATTAAATGTTAAAAAAATTATTTTAAGGTCACCAGAGGCTTTATGCACCCCACGCTGAGTTTTCCTCTCTCAGGCTGATTAGGTTTTTTGCTGCGGCAGACGTTTATTTTCTTCTAGTTTAAAATTACAGAGTGTGATGGGTGCATTCCTCCAGTGAAGGCTCACTCTGAAATCTTGTGCATTTTTTAAAAGGCTTAGCATCAACCTGAACACTGCATGAAAAGTGGGATTTTCGTCCCCATAAACACCCAGAAATCTCCCTAATTTTTGGCAGTTAACGATAATTTACAGCCTGTGAACGTCACGTTCGTCTGTGCCACATATTGACGGAAACGAACCATGATGTAT
>OMLP01009500.1:55384-85328 GCA_900302685.1 Spondyliosoma cantharus | reverse complement strand
AATATATAAATCTATTTATACCTGAGATTTTCTTTAAATGAAGTTAACACCTTTTAGAAAAATGTTACCTGGGGTAAACTCCCCCTTCTACCCTGATTTGCATTTGTATAGCTCACAGCATTTTCATTTACATGTTAAAGCCTCCCCTAGAATTAAGGGGAAGGGGGTCATGGTCATAGGGGGACAACTGCCAAGCAAGGCCCACGTCAATTTCCGACAAATCACGGCAGTTTTTGATGTTGCCTGCAAATTGCAATGTGCAGTTGTAAACCTGAACTTCCACGGCAATCTACAGTGCCGCTTACTGATGAAAATCCCACTTTTCTTGCAGTGGAAAAAGCTTTTTCTTTGCACTGGCGCTGCAGTTTTCGTGTAGTAAAACAGTGTTATTTTATTAGTAAAGGTACCCACCACTTACTGCTGCCTTAGCAGCAAAAAGATGATTTATGACAATTGTCCCACACATGTATCACCGTCACCCTACTTCAGAGTTTGGAATGGCCTGGAACTTTTTCAAAGTGAGATATCCTGAAGTTCATCGTCCCCAGACAGTGACATGGGTGCACAGTTCACCTTCCTCTCATCTATCAAAGGATGAGTACAACCCCTGGCTTCATTTTTATTCACTTATGAAACCAGAGCAGGCTTACAGAAGCATCCCTGGCATGCAGCCTGCTTTTAAGCAGAGAGAATAAGTAGAGGTTCATTCACAGCGATGTGCAGACATAACAAAGTGTCTCCAAAAGCTGTGCTTTGTCAAAATTTGCTTCATACCCGAAAGTGCTGAGGCATATCTCTCTTCAACTGAGCAGCGATTAGGAAATAGTTATTTGTCTGTCAGTTGACCTCATTTTCTTCATTTTTCATTGTCTAAGTGTAAGTTTTTTCTGTGATTGTTTTACAAATTGAGACTGGTTCTTAAAGCAACATTATGTAAACTTTGTTCCCTTTTTTGTGATTTGATGCCACTGTTGTTTTGGATTGCATACGAACCACTGTCCTACATATGGACAGCTGCACACAGGCATTTGCTGTGAATGCATTTCTTATGAATGAAAATAAGACGTAGCAAACCGGCTATTACATCAGAATCAGCTTTATTGACCAAGTATGTGAACGCATACAAGGAATTTGACTCTGTTTTTTTCCTTCGCTCACAATGTACTTTAAACATGAACATAAACTTAAACATAACATGACAAACATTCAGTTAGGAAAACAAAAGAATGGTATAAAAATTAAATAGTAAATAAGTAAGTAAAGTGTCAAGTGTCTGGTCTATTTTAAATATATATTTAAATATATATACAATACAATAACTTTTTACTAGTCCAACACCAACAAATCCAGCTCTGCGTCTGTCTTGTAGCATTTTTGTTTGTGATTCTTTTCGGCAACGACTTAAAGGCCGTCTGAGATTTACTGTCGACCAGCCATTTGCTCAAGCACTTAGCTTCCTCCATCACGTCCTTTTTGGTCTCTTCACCCATGTCATTATGTCTGTGGAGGCTGCTGAGCCCTTGTTGGGTCATGGTGGGTCTTTCCTCACTCCGGGCCTAAAATCCTTGTCTCCCAGCGTTCAAAGGCCCCTTAGCTAGTGTTGTTACCACCAGCAATAACCCCTCGGGGCCCAGTAGTCACTTGCAGTATTGCAGCAAAAAATCGCCCAGTGGTCGACAAAGCATTCCCCATAGACCTCCATTATGAAAGAGACATCTATAGAATTGTACTTCAAACAAGGTCAACTATGAACTTATCTATGACGAATGTTTGATTTAATTATGTTTTGTAAAACTTGAGTGCCAAGAAAAGCGATGTAAAAATCTATGATGTCATCACAATGTTAAGTCAGTAGGAGAAACTCTACTGCACATATTCAATTGGCTGCATACCCTGGAGGTCAACCCAGTAGCTAGAATACATCAATACAACATGCTATTACACATCTATGGGGCAAGAACAGGCCTTCAGGGCAGAGTGGGAATGACAATGGCGCCATTCTCCCTGTTATAAATCTGTATCATCTAAATGAGTGACCTGTTGACCTCTCTCCTTCAGCCCTGCAGTTGTTGGTGACCTGGCCAATAAGATGCTGGGTTTCAACCTGACTACCAAGCAAACACCAAAAGAAGGAGTGAAAGTAAAAACGGTGAGCTACTGCGCAGACTAAACAAAAGAAACATATACTTCTTCTCATTTTTTTCTGACCTCATTTCAAGGCATTTTGAGTCCAGTAATGCAGTTCTGTAAAATTAATGACTGTGAAGGCAGTCTGGCTCAGTGTTTTTTTTCCCACTAGGTTTAAATAGTAGCTGTCCACTGTTGTTTACTGTGGATATGCGCTGGCTGGTGTTATGGCTCATTGCATAAATTGAACTGAGCCCACTGTGAATTTAAAGTGTTTGGTAAACAACTGTTTCTATGTGCCACTAACAAGCAAGAATATCATTTTCTCTCCTCGCATGCTGCATGCAGTACCTCCTCAAAACAGACATATCCAGGTGATGAAGCCTTCTCAGCCTTCTCAGGATGTGTGTTTGGGCCCCCTTTTCTTCCTTTAACCCTTCCCATCTTACCCCTTCTAACCTCAACTCCACTCAACTCCTGCTCCTACTCTTGCTACAGAGTTTAGGTGGAAACAAATGAACGGCACTCTTGTCATTTTTATGAAAAAAGAAAGATACCCACAGACCAGAAACTTCACAAGCTGAGATTCAGCTCTGCAGAAGACAAGGCAAAAACCCAACAAAATAAATTGGACAAAACTTGAATTCGATGTGAGCCAGGAAAACCACAAGCCTTCAGTTGGCCATCTAATTATCTTACCAGCTGAAATCAAACCTGTCAAGAGCAGCCACTGACTGACCTGAAGGATCCGGCACAGACGGGAGTTTCGTCACAACCTGCTCTGTGAGATGACAGCCAGACCTTAGCTGTCAACCTGCCAATAGGGCTTGCGTCAACCCTCAACCCATACTGCACAAGAGGCGAGGAACAGCACAGGAAAAAAGGGGGCAACCCTTCAGCATCTACATGGATTTGCTGTCATGGCACTGATAGAGGAATGAGGGAAGAGGCTTAGGAAAGGAGGAGGCAGGCAGACGGGAGACAGGAGGTAAAGAAGATGGCTGTTGAAGGAAAGTGTAGGAGACAAAACCAGGGGGTTGAGATGAAACAGAAAGAACAAGACTGCTGGAACAGAATATGTTTAGTTTGAGTCAAGAATTGGGCTACAAGTCAAACAACAGGGAACTTAAGAGAACGTTTGAGTGACTGGAGAAGACAACATTTGGACAAGGAGATAGCAGTGCTGTCTGTTCACGTGGAGGGTAGCGAAGGCTATCCATCCTCATTCGCTGGGCGATAGGCTGGAAGCAGAACATAACGGCTGTACATGTTCAAACTAACACCCTGTCCAGGAAAACCTGCAACCCATTAACTGCCACACAACTGATAGTTTCCTGTCAGGATTTTTTTTCTCTCTTTTCCAAATGAGCCTCCTGCTTGCTTCCTTGCTTGCTTCCTCTACATGCCGGACTCTAAATATTCAGTCCCTCTCTATTTGCCTCCCTTTGTCTCATTCACAGCATATGAGATTTTCTCAGCGCTATGCTTCCTAGATTCTGTCAATCTAGGGACCCTGCTTATGTGCCTATGTAGTTGTGCTCAATCTAGTATTGGTATTAAACACTTTTTATTTATTTTTTTTATAAATAATGCACTTTAATGTAAAAAGTTTGCGAGGGGGAGGGGAAAAATGGGTTTCATAGTTGAATTCCTCCATCAGCCTCTCTTTCTCCTGCTGTGCTGTGTCCAGGTGATGGTTGCCGAGGCCCTCGACATTTCCAGGGAGACCTATTTCGCCATCCTGATGGACCGTTCCTGCAATGGTCCTGTCATGGTGGGAAGCCCCCAGGGAGGAATGGATATCGAGGAAGTAGCCGCCAACACCCCGGAGCTCATCTTTAAGGTACACAATTTGAGGTTTCTTTACCCCTTACTACAATGAGTAATGTCAAGGAGTTTGAAAACAATTTTCTGATCATTTCTTGATGTAACACAATTGGAGATGCACACATGTGATTTATTGTATTGTTTCTATGTATTCTGTTTATTGTAAGGGAGAACTGGGTGAGTCAAGCCAGTGGGTGAAATGAGCCACCCCATTTATCTACGTTGGCTGTGTAACCATAAACAAAAGTAGTGATATGACCACAAATTTTAAAAAGTAGTAAATTCATCATGTTTCTAAACATTTGTGCTAATTTTTGTTAAAGTGATGCCATTAATAAAATTCAAATGTTCTTTTTTTTGTCATTTATATCAGTATTTAAAGGTGGCGTATGTATCCCAAGAGACCTCAATTTACCCTGATCCCATGCTCATTGTACCCCCACTCATTGTGCCAAAGGACTCTTTTTTTTTAATTTGTCATTGTTCTCAAGCCATCATAATCAGACAAGTTCGATGGGTACACAATAACCTTAAGTATATATAGTGTATGTATATATATATATGTGTATATATATATATACATAGTAAAATAATGAATGTGAAAAGTGGCTCATCGTACCCCGTTCTCCCCTAAATATGATGTACTGGCTTGTGATCCCCCAGGAAGACTAGTTGGTGCCAAGGGCGAATTTAGCTTTTAAGGATCCTCTTAGATACATAGATACATCTCCTTCAAAAAATGCACGATGTAAAAATTTACCGATTTTGTCCAGCACTATGTAACTCTTTAAAAAGTGCAAACCCATCGCCACCTTTGCTGCAAGAACATTTTTATTTGTCTTGAAATCAGGCCAGGACTGGATTGCCCGGTGGGTCTTACAGATGGAAGCTGCGCTCCGTTCATATTTTCTGCTAATTCAATTACTTTCATTGTCCTGTCTGCATGCGCAATGCAGCAGCTGAACACATAGAGAAACACACTGAAGCTTAGTGTGAACAAACACACTGCCTTCTGTGTTTTATATTGCTATAATTTAGATTCCATTTACAGAGCTTAATCTGGCGTCACTTGACTACTTGGCAACAGGTTCCCGTCGTTGTCAACAGATGCAAAATTTGAACATTGCAGGTGGAGTTTGCCTGCATGTCCTATTGTCGTATATCTTACTTTTGCGGTAGTCTACAGATGTTAGAGCAGATTGTAAACATCCCACCGAGATTTATGTCAGTCATTATTTCCACAGAGGATTTCAGATTGTATGTGCAGCACACAGCTGTGGCATTGCTATCCAACACACTCAACAGCACAGCACACCTTGTACATGTCTCATTAAAATCTATATGGTCCAGACGCAGTTTAAACAGAGTCAGTTCAAACTGCTTACGACAGCTGTAGTTTCGTACTTTATTTTCTTAACCCATGTGCACCCTGAAATCCCTCATCCATTGTTATACCTGTGAAGAAACTTAGAAGAGAGCCTCTCTTTATCTCAAAGTCAAAGATACGAGGGTCTGATGTGCATGACTCCATCGTTCCAATCTCCCTTTTTCTCCATTCTCTGGCAGCGCGCCCTACTTCATTATGATGTCGGCAGTTTGAAATGAACATCCGCTTTGTGTGAAATTATAGTCCAGCGTTTGAGCCCCTTGTTCCGTCTCACTCCCTCTCTCCATTCGTTTCTCTCCCCTCTCTCTTTCACTTTCACTGCAAATCTTACAGGAAGTCATAGATATATTTGAAGGCGTGCGAGATGACCAGGCGCTCCGCATGGCAGCTAATTTGGGTTTCAAAGGACCTCTGCAGAGACAGGTAATGGGCGCACTGAAGGCTTTAAAGTCCCAATGCAAAGAGTGTCCAGAAAGATGCACACAAACGCACACACAGACAGATATATCCTGATTCACAAACAGACCAAACTTTGGCTATTATTAGTTTTCCAGAGGCAAGTTGTGAAGTGTCATTACACCAGACTCACTTGCCAGGTGGTCTATTGTCATGTCTGTCAGTGATGCACAGCCCTGTGCCAGGCTGAGGGGAGCTAACATCACTAATGGCACCATTATTTGGTAGAACATGGCGCAGGCTTGTTCTGTAAGTGAATCACACAGTAAGGAACAAAAACTCATCTCTGTGGGCAACCTATAATTTTGAGGACAGGGAAACAAACGTTTTTTTTTTTCTTTTCAAGTCAAGTTGAACAAATTTAGTTCAGGCAACATTAGTGAGTAAAATGAGGCCAAGAAGGAGCTCCACAGAAATGGTTCACATTCACAATGTGCTTAGATGTAGAGTTTATTCCGAAGCCATTTGTCTCTTGGCGTCAGATCAGAAATTTGTTGTCTTTTTCCAAAGGCACCATGACATGTTCAATCAGATTAGCTCAGAATCACATGAAATATGTTGATGTATATACTATATCTATATCTTTATACCAGCAATGTGAATACTGATTCAAAAATGTAATGCTTAACGACGGAATCTATGTGTACGTGCAAGCGTGTGTGCATGCATACTGGTCGCGTGTGTGTGACAGAAAAAAGTGACATAGTTCAACTGTGTCTGAAACTGTGCATTGAGAGGTCAGTCTGTCTTATTACTAAAGACCAGTTGCAGCAATAAAGATTTTGGTTGAGATCCTTTTGAAATGGCTATCTTATCAGTGATGATTTAAGTGTTTTGGCATTTCTAGTATGTGTCATATCCATTTTGCCACACATCTTTTTAAAAAAAATGTGAAAAGCGCTCTCCCCCCTCAGCTCAGAGACATACACATTCATGCAAAACAAACAGCGATAGCATGATGTTGAAGGTGATTTGCCATGTTTTATGTACCCTGTGTGGGATGCTGAGTGGCCTTGGTGGGGCCGGCTGCTCAGAGCCGAACCATCAGGTAATTACTGTCCTCTGTGGACCTCACAGGCAGCAGATCAGATTAAGAGGCTCTATGATCTGTTCCTGAAAGTCGACGCCACTCAAGTCGAAGTCAATCCACTCGGAGAGACTCCCGAAGGACAAGGTACCTTGTATCATAGAAAAATGCCATCTTTGTGTGTGTGTCTGCATGTGTGTGTGTGTATGTGTGTGTTTGTGTGTGGACGTGGCCTCTGTCTCTTAGTGTGTATTATTTGTATCTGTGCACGCCTCTGCATGTGTGTTTTACCTTTTATTAACTGTCCTGAAATCACGTTAAGCATGTGTAATATTTCAGAATTGCCGTTTGGCGTTTTTGCATGAACAGGCAGCCACCTTGTTATCAGGGACTGTGGGATTCATCTCCTCGGGTCTGAATGCGTTTAAGAATGTGGAGTGTAATTGCAACACATTGACATCAGTTTCTTGTCAGCATGACTCTGTCTGGATCAAAATCCAAATGGCTTCAAGGATCAGAGCTTTTCATATTCACAGCATGTTGATGTTTGTTCATGATTCTTAGTTACTGATGATTAACTGAAGGCGCGCAGTCTATCATCAACTATTAATGAGGAACTACAATTACCAGAGAAATTACAGCAGCAGCTACGGACTCATCTCTCATTTAATCACTCAGGGATGCTCTATTAATAGCTAACAAAATACATCTGATAAGCCCAATGCTCCATTCCCTCTTTATACTGTACACATGCTATATATCAGGCCTTATCTATAGCTATATACCTACCTAATCAACTGAACTGTGTTGACAAACTCCTTCACAGCAGGATTCTTAGTTTTGATATCTTGAAACAAACCTGAGTCCGCTTGAAGGAGACCTGCAGAGCTTTTTCGTTGTTTTCCTTTCCTGCTGTCTTTAATATTTGTTGTTACGCACGTAAAATATCTCTAGTGAAAGTGAAAAAGGTCAAGGTCCGCACCAAGAGAAGCTCCTCTCTCCCACAGAAAACACTGCTCCTGAAACACCTCGTTAGTAGTCTCTTCTTCAATTCCGCATCTTTGTGACATCACACTACATCACTGAGTCACATATTTGCATAATTTATGCCTAGCAGCTAGTTTGGCACATCAAAATAGATTTAAACACAGCTGCTCTGTTGCTGTTAGCGTACAACGGAAAACGTGAAAACGGAAAACCGGAAAACGGGTGTTTTTCAGCATTAAAGCATGTTCTAGTAATGACCCCAAAATATGAAAATATGAACTTTAAAATGAGCATAATATGTGTCCTTTAATACCAAACTTCCTCCATTGAATGATTATATTGTCTTTACACCTGTTCTCGAAACTAGGAATTCGGTAATTATAGACAAACCAAACTTCCTTTGCATGTACAATAAATCGAAATCTGGTTAATTGTACTACTTAACCATAAAGCCCTGTTCGAAAATCAATAATTGTCCATTCCCCTGTCCCATTCTTGTGGATGTGCGTCTTTGTGGAATCTTATTGGAATTTAGTGCAAATGTCCACCTGGATGGACCTCACAAAACGCATTTTTGGCCATTACTCAACAGCTTATATGATAGTTATGACAACATTTACACACATGTCTAATAGGAAAACATTCTCAAGTCATGAAATTTTCTATCCAAAAGTTTGAAGGCTAACTTCACTGTGACATCAAAATATTCTGCAAAAAATGTGCTGGCAATTATTGAATGCCATGGCATCATGACTGGTGGGTGGAGGCATACCAGGCGATTTTATTCTAATTTGTGTCCTTAAACCTGCATTTAATGAATTTTCTAGTTTTAAATCCACCTTATTGTGCTATTTACCAAGCAGCAAAACTTGATACACTAGCCTTCAATACTTCTGGGAAGAGAAATGTAGTGTCTTGGAATAGAAAATAAATTAAACTGTCCACTGTCTTTATTGTAGTGTACCCTATTACATGTTCAGTCTATTGGAATTAACTTTAAGCAATTAGATTCAGGATTATCTGTGGTGCACTCGAGCAATAAATAATGTCTCCATTGTCAACATTAGTCAACTCTTAGTGCCTCAAATATTGATAGCCACAGTGAGACTGAAGTATAAATTCAGGCTTCTTCATTGCTGTGCTGTAAAGGTTGTGGGAAAATAGTGGAATTCATTTTGGATTAATGAAGATCTACACTGGCATTGCCCCTTTTGATTTCACTTGTAAACATGATTGGTCCAAAACACAGATTTGACATGTAAGCCTGGGTACAATGTTCATGGCATGATTTATTTTAATCATCACCAAGAACAGCTAGAAGAGCTGATCATACACAGTGTGTGTTCTCTTTTAGGGGGGCAGTCTTGCCAGCCGAAGCCAATGTCAGGCTTCCTTTGTGTCAAACAGTATCTTGCATCAAGACTTGGATCGCTGTTTGCTATGACTATGGGTCCAGCTTCAATTCATGGCCTTAAAGCCTGCCTCTCTTCAGTTTTTACCTCAATCCCTGAAAGATGAAAACACTTGAATCTACAAAGAAACATAGAAGTGCTGTAACTTCCAGTCTTCCATTGTCACTTGAAACATGAAACACTTAGAGGTTTGCAGGACAACATTTCAAGGCCCATCATTCACATATGAAAGGCAGAATACTATAGATATGATGCGCATTGTAGCTATTGCGATGCCGCTTTTGCTGAACTTGCGCTGAACTTTGTTTTTCTCCCGAAGAAATCAGAATGATCGTCTTGTCTGCAGCGCTGAACGCAGATTGACTGTGATGTGTCCTATCGAGACACATTACAATGTGCTGAAGATGCATCACTTCTTTGATGTTATTTAGTTTGCTCAAAAACAGATTCTTGTTCAAAGTATGCTTTATCAAAGATTGACAAGAGAAGTTTGTGTTTCATGATGTCTTATGAATATTAATGAATAAAAAAATGACTCTTTTCAAACAATGACTTCTTACCAATAGGTATGAGCTTCCTTTTCTACCTGCAGATGAAACGGCGGCTGTGATTTAGGCAGGCTTTGTAGGCGAGCTTCACATTAACGTCGACGCATTTCTTGGTTCGATTTGTTCACATGTCACTAGGGAGCGCGGCTATTTTCCACCAGGCATTCAAAATATTTGTATTAGCGGGGAAAAATCCTCAAGGGTGTAAAATGTGTCGTTGTTCTCATTTGGTAATAGCTCTATTTGTTCCGTAGATGGACTGCGATAATAGATGTGTCAAAACGTAAACAAAAGGGATTGTGCGAGTGCTACCTCACCTGAAGGACACACAGTATGTCTCCTCCCCGGTCCCAAGACAGTCTGTCTGCTGCATGTCCACAGTGTGTTGTGTGTCTGTCTATTTGTCTGTGTGTCACTTTCAAAGCCAATTCCCATGTTTCTATATGTTGTTAGCCTTTCTCACTACATCTTGTGTGTTTTCTGGCTGTCTTTTCCCCTGAAGTGTAGAAGTAATTTGAAAAGCTGATGCTCGAGTTTTTATTGACATGACCACAGTTTCTCCTCAAACCATAAAAGTTATGTGTTTAATGGTTCAAAGTTGCAGGCTTTGCTTTGACCAAAATTGGCACACATAATGGTATGTGCAGACAAGTGTATACTTTATTTCAGTGTGCAGTTAGTTATAATTACACTCAATCTAGATTCAAACTTCTAAACTAGAACTCCAGATCACTGATGTCTGAACAAGAAATTAAAAACATTTCCCAGTTTGCAAAAAAAACTCAAATGTAATTTATTTGAATTAATAGTTTGACATTTTGGGAAATAAGCATATTGGTTTTCTTGCTAAAATTTAGATGAAAAGATTGACACATCTCATTCTTATATTAGCATGATGCTACAGCCAGTCGCTGTAGAGATAGGAGGAAATAAGATGCAGTTTCACGTGGAGTAACATGCCAGACTACTTCCGGTTAGTGAGCTTTAAAAGGCGTCAGTGGGCTGATTTTCTTACATTTGGACAGAGCCACACTGTTTTGTTTCACTCATTTCTCCAGTCTTTGTGCCAAGCTCGGCTAACCGTCTGCTAACTCCAGCTACACATTTGCCGTACAAACATGACAATGGATCAGTCTTGTCATCTTAGCCTCAGTCACAAGGTGAATAGGGTACTTCTCTTAAATGTCCAACTACTCCTTTAATGACAGTCCCTTCAAGTGTTATGAATAGAAACCACTCTTCCACTAATTTATTGCGCTGTTTGCCTGGTGTTTCTCCAGGTAGCTTCACGAGTGTGGTCTCTTTGAAATGCTCTGTCTTTGAAGTGTAAAGGAAATGTCCATTTGTTATAATGGCCTATCCCTCAGAGGCAGTGTCAAAAACCCAGCCCTTGGTGAGCCAACCTCTGAAATAATTAAGACCAGTAGGCCAAGGGGACGCCGCTCAGTTCATTAATTTCAGGTTTTAGAAAATGATAATTAGTTGGCTTTTTATGTCTCAAGTCCTCCTTCTCTTCCCTTTCCCCTCGCCTGCCATCTCCTTTCCCCTCTCACTCTTAATGCGTCCTCTGCTGCTGTCTTTATTTCCAACCCTGCCTTTTGTCGTCCCCCCGTCCCTCCAGTGGTTTGCTTTGATGCCAAGATCAACTTTGACGACAACGCCGAGTTCCGCCAGAAAGCCGTGTTCGCCATGGACGACATGGCGGAGAGCGACCCCACGGAGACGGAGGCAGCCAAGTGGGACCTCAAATACATCGGACTGGACGGAAACATCGCCTGCTTCGGTGTGTGCACGGCTCGTTTCTGCACACACGCACACACACACACACACACACACACACACACACACACACACACACACCGTTAAATGAATTCTCCTATACGCGACCCCCTCCTGGCATAAGGCTCTAATGCGTCTCTTAAGTCACATAAGTGTAAAGCTAGGACACAGTTAAAACTTAGTCAAAGTAAAGGCAAGCCTGGGCTCTCCTCCAGTCCACATTACAAGCAGCTTTCTGAGGACTCCAGAAGGAATGCTGCCGTAACCAATGCGTTCTAATTAGCTATAATCCGCCCAGAAAGTCTCCAGTGAGCCAGATTGTTAGCATTCTCATTAAAGGCCTCCTCTCTTGTCATAAATCAAAGCTTTTACAGTGTACAGCAGCACTAACAGGTGCTCTTGCTACTTACCCCGTAGCCTCATAAACACATTAGATGTCTGTTAGCACTACCCCTCTTCCTCTTCCACACACGCACACACACACACACACATTCTGCATCCCCTGCTCCCAGCCTCTCTTAAAGTAACAACAGCTTTTAAGGCCCTGCAGCTTCCTTGAGAGCTCTGTAAGCCACCAAAGTGACAGCTGTTAAAGCGAATTTCCCTTTTATTGAGACCTCGGTTGGGGAGCTTGCCAGGACACAAGTGCAGCTTGGCTAAACTAAATGAGGTAAGACAGTTTTGTGCACTTGGCTCAGCAGGGTAGCCGCGCTGGCAGTTGGCTAAATGATGACACGGGCCGCAAAAGGGAAAAAAAGAAGGAAAAAAAAAGAAGCGTAGCCGAATGTCTTTTAATCAAGTCTCTTTTCTCTGAAGTCGAGAGTCAAGTCATAATCAAATTTTCTCTGTGTTGCTCGACTTGAAGCGTTGAATGTTCCTGATTAGAAGATTTCCAACCGATCCACTTTTAAAGTGTGACTTTTTTTTTCCCTTTTTTTTTTTAGATATTTGCTCTTTTTTGGTTGATAATTCACTGCTGGATTCCTTTGTGGGTGTTCTTGTAGTAAATGTCATCTCTCCTTCAATGCCTGAAATGTTATTTTAATTAGCTCTTGGCTGCCAGCGTCGCACTTACCTTTATCCTTGACCCAATGGTCAGATTTACCTTCATTATATATGACTACGTTTTACATGAGATCCTTACTAGGCTACAGTTCCATTCAACATGTAAAATGGGTACACATTACTACCGTACATTAGTCCCACACTTCAAGGGTAGCATCCCTCTATATTTCAGCACATATTTTTGCTTTTTTGATTGAACTGACACGGTCAATGTTCACAGTGAATGGAGCTGGTTTGGCGATGGCCACATGTGACATTATTGACCTGCATGGAGGGAAGCCAGCTAACTTCCTGGACCTGGGGGGAGGTGTCAAAGAGAGGCAGGTGTACGAGGCCTTTAAGCTGCTCACTGCGGACCCTAAGGTAGGAACAATCGTTTTCACAATTTCTTTCTTTTTCTTTCTTATCTTTGAAGAACAAGTCAGCTTGAACAAAGCTATTTCTGACCACCTGTTGAGTTGTCTTTGATATTGCAGTCATGAATGTTGTCATAACACATTCATAAAGCCCCATCTATCTGGTTAGCATTTTATCACTGAGACAACAACGCTCATTAAACAAGAGAGCTTGGCATACGTACATGTTTCACTGAGGAAAACAGAGCCGTCAAGGCTGTGTGATAATACACTATCATTCAGTTGCAGTGGTGTGATAAATCACTGCTCTGCGCTCTGCAACAAGACTCTGCTTTTAAAGACTCCACACAAATGTGCGCGTGCATGTTAACACGCAGCACAGGCTCATACGCAGCTCGAAACGAATGCACATATACAGAAATGAACTCACTAGCATGCCTGTGGAAGTCTTGCATCTCGGGACGAGTGGCAGCTTGGGGTGTTTCACAAGTGATCCAGCTCTATGTTCAGAAAGCTGATAACTCCAAACTAAACAACATGAGCCTTGTAATGACACTGCAGCGCTGATTGTGTGTTGACAGTCATCACACCGCTAATTCCCCCGCCACCGTCACTCCCACATTACCAAGCTCATCTCTGGTTGCCTCTGTGTTAGCATCTCTGACAAGGCTCGGTTGTGTTGAATACAGAGTAGTATTTGATACCGATTCAGTCTCAACCCAAGCGTTTTTTGAACATTTTTATTTACCCATGATGATTTGACTTGGCAGAAAATGCTTTCAAAAATGTGTTCCACACCAATTTTAAAAGATATCTACAGATATGGGAATTGCCAAATTCAAACACAGCTTTCAGTAGAGGTCACTAATCTGCTTTACAGATGACATATCACACTCTCAACCTTTTTTCTAAACATTTGCTTACTAGAATAATGCTAGCACACTTCATTTAAACATGCAGAAACAATGTACAATGTGTGAATACAGATATATTATCTTTGATATGCAGTCTGCTCTTATAATAGATAGTCTGTCAATATTACACCTCCAGTAAACTCAATTTCATCTAAACGTAATGCTCAGTTGTAGAAGTTTCATATGACTCGGTGTGATTAGGGAGGGCCATTTTTAAAGAGCTGTGCCTCATATTTATCGCACAGCAGTCAACAGACCAGTGTTGCACACATTTATAGATGAATATTTAAAACCCCACCAACCTTAACACCCCAGCAGGTGATACATTGCCTCACTCAGATTTCCACTGTGTAGATTCTATTTGGTCTCAGGTGAGTTCAACTCAGTGGTCTGTAGGGGGAAATAAAAATGAGTTTGGTTGATTAAAAGAAATGTGATCAATAGGGGAGGAAGAAAACTTCAAAGACGTGTCAATCTCTGCTGGTGTGGGGCCATCATCTGTTGTTACTGAACCCTTTTTATAGTGAGGTGGATTTCTGCAAAGGCAGAATCAGGTTGTTAAAGTTTGCATTCATTCCCAAAACACTCCCTCATGAACTAGAGGATCCTCCCCTCGTTCCTCCATCTCTCTCTGTCTTGGGCTGATTCCCCAGATCCAGATGGGAGAGTAAGCCTGCTGTCTGTCCCTCCTGCTGCTGTGTATGGAAATAGAGACAGGGAGCTCCTCCCTTAACAGGGGAAAAAAGTAGAATAGGATTGACATTAAACTGAGTTGGAGGCACCATTAGCATTTCAACCAGGGGAGCTGAGAAACCTGCTCTGATCTGTGGAGGGAATGTTAATCATTTCACAATAAGAGTGTGAGAGAGAGAGAGAGAGAGAGACAGAGCTGCTAATTTGCATTCAGTAATTTTTTTCTTCTTCTGTTTTCTCCACAAATTAGCACTCTCAAACTTAGAAGTATGAGCAGAAATCGAAAATTGAAATCACGGCGTTGGCTAGGTGAGAGCGACAAGGCGACATTATTGATTCCATGTTTCAGTAAGGCGTAGAGAGGCAGCTGGTGTGCTTATTTGACTTAAATATCACATCATTGGCAGTTATGGCCCTCAAAAATGCAACCCCTTTTATTGACAGTTGTTTTACTGTCTGAAGCCCCAAACAAGCTTCTTTTTTCTTCTTTTTTTTTTAAAAACAACAGCATATGTTTCAACAATGCTCATTTCTACTAGTATGACGAGCTTGACAGCAGTGGAAGGAAAAGGCCATTAATGTTCTGCTGCATACATGAATATGTGTTTTCTTTGTTTTTAATCTGGGACTTTTGACTGATTCGATTAAAATAGTTTAGACACTGTGACAAGAGACAGAAGTGCGTTAAGCGGCCAGTCATGCACCATAGCAGCAAATATCCCGCACACATTTCCACAAAAACAAGTATTTTGGTGTCTATCTTTTCTTTAAGCCTTTCTTCCTCTGCCGTTTTTTAACGCCCTCCCTCCTGCCCGCCTCTCCCGCTCGCCTCTCCCGCTCTCTCCCTCTCAGTCCCTGCTTTGATGTCTCAGCCTCATTGTGCTGAGAGGAGTGGAAGTGATGTGAGTGTATTGCTGGCACTGAATAGCCGAGACGGAGCCTGAGATGACAAAGCCTCCTTTTTTCTTGTTTGTTCACTCCAGTATCTACCCTTACAGCGTTCATTACCTTAAACATTATTATTCTCTGAAAGAGCATGGAAGAGAAAACAGATGAAATAGGGATACTATATAGGAACAACACAGAAGTGAAAGAGTCAGAATGAAATGATAGGAACATAAAAAGAAAAAAAGAATCATAAAGCAATGTGTAGCCCGGCGTGTGTTTTTCAAAGATGTGCGATGTTATGTAGCTCAGCTGGGTGTACTAGACCATTCAGCTTTGTTTGAATTTCGGCCCCCGGCTTTTTTAAGCGGGGACATATTTATTTTTCATGCTAAAATAAATAGCTCCACTTTCTTCATATCCACGTATAGAACAGTTTGTTGACAGAATGGCTGAATTTATTGAGGTTTCCCTCACATCACCTGTAGGCACGAAGCAGCAGCAGGCAGCAAATACCGACAGCCAAATAACCTCGTTATTGCCTTGTGCCGGTGCTCTGAAGAAAGTGGCAGATGGATGTTTTGTCCAACTCGACATCCATTTTGTTCTCAGGGCTTAAGGCAGTTTTCTGTAATTTTTATGGGCTCGAGTAAATGATGACATTTTCCACACCGTTGTTGTTGGTGTATGTCTGTATAAGGGCCATTGCTACATTTAAATATTTTTTGCCACAAGAAATAGTAGTTATATATATATAACTACTATTTCTTGTGGCAAAAAATATTTAAATGATAATAATCTGAAGAGGTTTATTTGTGGGCTTTTCCTGATTTAGCATCATCACACATATTTTATATCCATCCAAATCACAAATTAAAGGGGCACTATGTTGTTTTGGAGAAGAAATTCAAACTCAGAATCTGAATATTAACAATTTGAATGGGGTAAAAAATTAAGAAATATTTATTTTTTCCATAACTGAATAAACAAGTTCTTCTCAGAGGAAAATATGGTCCCACAACACGTGTTTGAAGCTAGAAAGGTGGCAGGGTCCGCCACATATAAACAAAGTGAAATTGTGTGATCCTTTTAAAGTTAGTTTGTTTGTTCAGTCATGAAAACAAAGTCAGTTTGTTTATTCAGTCATGAAAACAAAGACAGTTTGATTATTTACTTTGTGTAGGCATGAAAAAAATTTAAATAAATCAGTCGATGAAGGTATTTCTCTTCGGATTAAAATGTCTTCCCCAAAATTCCAGAGTCCCCCTTTAACGTCTTTAGAATATGCACACAAGTAATTCAGTTCCAGTGGTGTATGTACTTGGGAGATCATGAATGAGGAGACGCGGCACATGCGTCTCTGTGTGACTTTGCAAGCGTTTATTTAGGTAGACTGAACTAAGTATAAATTGAAGTCATAGCGCTACAGCTTAATTTTTGCCACATTGCATACTAATAGGGTGACTGCGGAGATCAATTGTGAGGTTAGTTGTGTCTGCTGGCTATCAACTCCATTTCCATTCACAATCAATAAAATCCTCTGTCCATTTTACAGAATTTAAAGTATTTAAACTACTCGGACTGAACTGTTTCTGAGGGTGAATAAAGTCTTTTCCTCTCAGAGTAGTGTTTTGTTCTCCCGGCGTTGGCAGAGAGCCAGTCACATTTCAGCTGCTGTTGTGAGTAAGAATTGTGAATGTTCTGCCTCTCGCTCAGTGCCTCTGTGTGTCTGCGAGTGCGAAAAGTAAAAATGAGAGGGAGGAAGAATAAAAATGTACTGTAAGAAAACAAAGGGCTAATAATAAAAAAGAATAACATCTTGAAAGTCAATCTATGGCATTCTATGATGCATTTAGCACTTCCTGATTATATTATAAACTGGCATATTAAGACAACTCTAGTCTGCGTGCATACACAAAATACAGTATGTGATTCTGTGTAAAAGCTTGCGGTTGTTAGCTGTAGGCTTGTTGCCTGCCGCTGTAGTTGGTCGAGCTGCTGCGTTGTTTAAGGCGCAGCAGGCGTGCAGAGCGGGGAGGCTCGCTCTGAGGTGAAACAGGTGCAGATTGGCACATTAGCATTAGTTCAGCTGGGCGACCCGACTCCTGGGCAAAGATGGAGGCATGTTCACGTGCATGTTTTAATGTTGTTGCATAATCGCGCGGTTGATCGTGAAAACATCTTCTCGGCTCCCACTGGCATGGCTGAGGTGTCAATTTGGAATGCCGAGGCTCATCTGAGCGAGCGAGCGAGTGTGTGTGTGTGTTTGTGTGCGTCAGTAATGTTTGGTGTTTCGCTCAGTGCATTTTCACCTCCTCCTGTTTGTGTGGGATTATTGTGTTCACCCCCTAGTGTTTCAGTTCGAATTGCCCTCAAGCAAAACTGTATACTATTTTCCTTCTTTCCAGCTCAGTGACTCTGCTGTAACTCACCTGTGGTCCCTCTTTAACCACTTTTCTCCTTGTTGCAGTGACACTCCTGAGCCCGACCCTCTACAGGGGACGCAACACTACTACTTCCTTTTCCAACGCTGTCTCCTGTCTTCTCTAAAAGTGTCTTTATTGGTATTATTCAGCTGCTTCTGTGATGATACATAACTGGACATTTATGGTGGTGCCCCGCTGTGTCTTCCACCAGTCTCTTGCGTCTTTCTCGTCTCCTTTCCATTTCTTCTTGCTCTTTCACTCGGCGTCTCTGCTTCTTTGTATCTCTCTTTTCCTCCCTGCGGCCTTTCATCTCGCTAAATCCTGTTAAAGTCAATGTGAGGAGCTCCCCCTCAGTTTCATGCCTGCTGGCTAAATCCTTCGGGAGTCCAGGCACTGCCTTTGTTATCCCCGTATGGAGATGTCTGAGCCCATGTCTAATGTGCATGAACATGTATGGAGTCAGAGAGGCAGCGGCTCGGGTCCAAGCCAGGTGAGCTAGAGAAATGTGTTGTGAAACATGCACCAACCTCTCTTCAGGCTGCACAGGACAGAAGGAAGGAAGGAAGGAAAGGAGCCCTATTTTACAGGGTTGCGTCCTTGGGGTGCAAGTCACACAGCTCATTCAGTCAAACAGGTGCAAATACATGCTCGTATTGCGGCACCCACATCATACACACATCTGCGCACGCACGCAGCCCTCCAGGGACACCGACAACTTTTAATCACAAGAGTCACCTGTGGTGCGAGAGCCCCATGGTGTGTTATTTTAGAGGGAAAGAAATCACCTCTCCGCCCGAAACCGAGGGCCCCCTGGGGGAGTCGCTGGTTCCCAGTGTTATAAACACAAGCAATGCAAAGCCACTGAGAGAAGGAGGGGGACGGAGAAAACAAGCTAATGGAGTAATGGAGTTCATTCCCAACGCGCAGAATATTACACCAGGTCTAAATAGGGGGGCGGCCATGAAGGAGCGAGTACTCCGAGTAGTGCAGCCAACACTGGGGCTGCCATATTGAGGCCAGGCCACAGAAAGAGGGAACATTCCTTGTACCAGACAGACAGCGTTGGGGGGGTCTGAGTGCTTTAAGGGAGAAGTGGCTCTCCAGGTGATGCATGTCTTTTTTGCAGTTACACACTGTGCAGGTCATTGTATAGGTTTGCCATTATAAGAGAACAGCTCTACCTCCATATAATGGTTTTCCTGCTGATGTGCTTACTTAGCATTAAAACCCTGCCCTCGTGACAGATATAGGGTTGGGTTTTTGTCTATCATGGGACCATTCTGCTGTAGTACATTTAAAACAACTGCAGCAATGTGTGGAGCTTATGATATTGGCTAAACACCGAGTGTACTGACCCCATGTTGGTCCTTGAAAGGTATTCAGCGGCCCACAAAGTAATTGGTCTGTGCGCATGTAGACATGGACACAGCTTTCAGTTCCATGTAATAATGTGTGAGATCTATTTTGCCGTTTGAGCATTTAGCGAGCGTGCCTGTGTGCATAGACTCCCAAGGCTGTCCATTGAAAGTCTCCGAGCTATGGGGCTGAAGTTCAAAATGCAATTGCGCAGCCTTCACGATGCATTCACCTATAGACCGATGCAGAGTGGATGAACTGGCTTGATGAGCCAAGCCCTTTGCTCCGTTAACTCAGTCACCCACATGACAGATAAAGAATGGTACAACTCGGATAAATCAGCCTCACCAGAAGTAGTTGTGTATCTTTCAAACATGATGTCAGGTAACGGTAAGCAACAGTGTTGGATTTAGATGTGTTATGTCTTTGTTTACCACACTTCTCCTTCTTTTTCATGTAATTTAAGAACAATCCTTTTGGGACTGGAACTAAGTTCATCAAGCTTTTTGTACTGCCAGTGTGTAGGTGAACAAATAAAAGAGAGCAATGAAAAACATCCACGAACATCTTAATGAAAGTGAAGCACATTGATTACTGTATCAAGCTCGCACTTCATCTTTTGGGGTGTTAAAGGAAAGAAAACACTTGTTCAAATATAATACTAAAGTTGGAAGACTTCTATTTCATGTCTCAGCAAGTGTTAGCTTTGGTGTAGCTCTGCCTTCTGGCTTTTGTATACGCATTTATCTGTAATTGTAACATGATCGAATGCCCTATGACATCTGTTCTGACTGTGTAAAGCATATAAAGATGTTTCCTCTCTACTTGCTTAATTTAATTGCTCTACTCTAGTCTTTTTGAATTCCATATTATTGGCAGAGCAATGCATATGAATGTGGCTTCCTCATACAGAGTGTTCCTTTCTGCCATTTGTGGGCTTTATGTTTGATTCACCTTAGCCAGGGTCACTGCCTTCTCAAAACTAAATCAATCCTGGCATCCCTTGCAATAAGTGTACCGTGCCACCAGGCCCGCTGAGCATTTCGGTTCTTAAGCACCCGAAACACACCTCAAAGCCGTTTTTTAAAAAGACATTTTCGAAGAACAGCTCATACTGACTCAACATTGCCTGCTCAGTCTCACAGAACTTGTGTTCAATAAAATGGAGAGAAGAGTGAAATCAGCACACAAGTGCACACTTCTTTGAAATGAACTGCATAAGAGCTGTAAAGATGTGTCGAGTGGTTCTCGCTAACAAACAGAATGCCTTATGAGGCAGTAACTAAGCAGGTGGTGCTATTTAGGGAAAGTTGATGGTCTGTGTATTGTTATGCGCCTTCATTTTCGCTGAATTGAACAAAAAATGTGAAGAAAGTATAGTTTATGTTTTCTATTACTTGTACATATTTTTTCTGTTTTGTTATATATGCCTCTTGACTTGCAATACTATTTTTTGATTTTGAATTCCGTTATAAAGCAGGTTTTGACTGCACTGTACATGTTATGATATATGATTCAGTAACATATAAGCATTCAAGAAACCCTCAGTTATTACATAGTTTGGAGAGTTGCAATTTTAGCCAATGGATACATATTTGATACTAAAATGCCATAGCTATGTATAGTTCATTGTGTTCTGGCCGATCGGACAAATGTATTGTGAAATGTATTTCAGTGAAAGATATACCCTCTGAGACAAGACGTCACCCATTGGTTTAGGGACTAATGTTTTGAAACCTCGATTTGGAATTCAGGCCATCACCATCTTGATGTCTTGAGGCCAGAAGTGTACCATATTTTGACTAGAGGGTGGAGCTGGGAAGGGTACTTGTTGGATCTGATGGAAAAGCCGAGGAGGCAGTGGTAGTGGCTTGTCAGTCACGAGGTAGACACGTCCTAAAGCATCAGCTGCTTTACTGTCAATTTCACTCTAAATTAGACCATAATGTACAGAATGAAAATAATGCTACATTAAAGAAGACTTGAAACTAACTATTTATTGAGTTGATTCATAAAGTGAGAAACAGCATAATTTTGTTATAAGCTTCTATACAGTCCAACTTCTTTTTGAAACCACTTGAGTCGTCCCCTGCTGGCTTTCAGAGAGACTACAGGTTTAGGGGCACCTAAAGTCAATCAGTGGTTGAAATTAATTTGAATGGGTTGTTAGGGCAATGCTGCTCCAGAACAGGAGCAGGGATCGGATGCCGGCTGGCCTGGTGAACCGGTGCTTCTAATAGTGATATGTCAGTATTACGATTTTTTTCTTTATTTTTGACTGACTTGTCCACAAAAAAAGTTCTAAATTTAAGAAAGAAAAAGCATGCAAGAGCAAAAGACACTGAGTGCACAGAGCGTGGGCGAGCAAGAG
The DNA here is from genome assembly GCA_900302685.1 of Spondyliosoma cantharus. Classification (NCBI taxonomy): domain Eukaryota; kingdom Metazoa; phylum Chordata; class Actinopteri; order Spariformes; family Sparidae; genus Spondyliosoma; species Spondyliosoma cantharus. The sequence goes on along the minus strand of OMLP01009500.1, from coordinate 63,712 downwards.
CTATTCTGCTGCAGAGTCGTGGTTTCTGCAAGATGAGACTCAGTTTGTGTCTCCACTTTCATGGGCTTTTTGGGCCTGGGCAGAGTAACAGAACTCTAACTTGACCATCAACCTGAACAACACACATCTTTTACACATATGCTGCTCTAAACTCTTGAACCCAGCTCTGAAAATAAATCATCCTAACATATCTATACACTGTCATGGACCAAATATCAAATCTGTGCACTCGTCGTGTATTTGGGCAAAAATATACATTTTGCACCTGCAGGTAGAAGGTTCAAGACATAAGTGAAGGACAGATGAGTTTGTCAGACTCCATATGTTCTGTGTGTCATTCCTCTTGTGAAGGTTAATTTGAGGAAGTGGAGGAACTGTCCAGAGATGCACCATGGAGCTGATGACTTGTCAGATTGATTTGCCCTTCAGGGATCTTACGCCTTGACTGTCTCCTTCTCCATTTGATCCGGGCAGGACAGAACAGCATGTTTTTAAAGACTCATGTCATTTTCCACCTCATCCTCAGTAGACAACACTATTACTTACCATCATGTATGCATAAAGACTATGGATCGCTAATGTATTCACCTTATCACAGAACCTTGTCTCGGCACCAACACGTCCCCTGTTGTTTCTCACACACACATGCACACACACACAGGCAGCGACAGGTCTCATGGGTATGTCTGATTGAGCTTTCTCCTGTCTGCCATTCCTCATCCGTGGGAAATCAATAGAGGATCTGGGATTGGAGCTCGGGCTAATTGAGCTCTGCTCTCTCCGTTCTCTTATTGCTGCCAGGAGCGTTTTGTCATCGCAGCACCTGGTTCACACCATGGGGCCAGGGGGAGCCAGCCAGCGATCAGATAGGGTCTTTGGATGCCACGGGGAGGGGAGCTGCGTGTGATTGAGCGACCTTGTGAAGTCGAGTACTCAGAGGAAGGGCATAGCAAAGAAGGGCTTCATTTATTCTCATGTGCCTCTGCAGGAGCTCTCCACCTGATGATAAGGGAAATAGAAATGTATCGTCTGTTGCACAGTTTCAGGAGTCAGAATTGTTACGGTAGTGAGCATCACTCTGGATTATTATGCAGCTCTACTCCTTAAGGGAAATTCCGCTACCTGGGCCTTATATTTACATGTTTTTGTATGTAAATGATTTATGCTTCCCAAATGTTTTGGATTCACTCTAGTAGATCGCTTCAGCTGGCAATCGTCACACAGCTTTGATGACCGCAGCAGAATCTTTTGGGGCAACTGAATCCCTCAAAGCTACGTCTAATAAAAGTGCTTATTTTTGCTCGACTGGTGAAGATTATCTTTATAATTGTCTGACAAGATTACTGAAATGATTCCTCCAGAGGTAGACCTTTTTGTCAAATAATAAGATCCTTTTTGTGACCAGAAACACAAAAACTCACTCAAGCAGTGAAATCTTGCGAGAGGTGAGCTGTTGCAGGGAGATAATGGTGGACACGATTCATAGGGTGACACGTGGTCACACGTGAGATTTCAGACGTCTTGATGCTTCAGCTCAGGAATAGACTTGTGAAGATGTCTGATCATAGACTCACCGAAAAAATATTTAATTGAGACATGTCGCATGGTGATCCCTAGGCAAAAGAGTTGAAGTCCTTATTCTATTCAAATGATTTGTCATTGATTTTCCAGAACAGGTTACTTTGTGATATTCAGGAGATTAGGAGTAAGATGTTTCTAATGCATAAAGAAAAATGGTCTGTTGATATATTGTCTAAGCAAAAATTACAAAACAACTGAGTCATAATGGACAGCTATGCTGTATAACCTTATGTGAAGTATAATTTAAACAAAAGACAAATGTCCGAATGTCCCTGTGTATCCAGTTACGCTCAGGAACATTACCTTTAGCTTTGAAGACCGACAGGTTTACTGCTTTTTTTTGTAGCAGATTTTCTTTGTCAAGCATTGGAAAGTGAGACAGAATGTTTTGTTTAAGACTGAGCTGCAACATTATGTGTAAGTTTGGAATGAAATGTAATGAACTGTTTGACTGCTGCAACTGTATTCTTGGTGTCTTGTAAGCCCATGAGGGTTGGGCAGCAATTCCAAAACTTTTGGTAAATATGAATCATTTACACATCAAAACAAGCAAATAAAGAGCTGAGGTTTAGAAAATACTGACATTTCCCTTCTTTTTTTTTCCCTTGATGCAGTGAGGCATCAATATGCATGTATTTCACATGCCCCCGCTAACCAGAACACATCCAGAGAATAAATTAAAATGAACTCAAACCCTTGTCTTGGCAGTATGACTAACACATGGTTCTCGCCAGCTATAAATATCATGCCATGAGAGCGGTGGTTCTGCTGTGTTTACACTTCACACATGGTTTCAACATAGTCATGGATCGGTAACCCACGATAATGCCTCATATTAAATGCGGGTGTGCTGTTGTTAGCCAGTGTAATCCTTACAAACTGCTTGCTGCTCTTCTATTTTTTTGTATGAATAGTAAAGACCCCTTCCATCCAAATCATCTGCTGTCATCGCTTCACCCTTTGCCACCATTCCAGTCCTCCACCACTCCATCTGTCCATTTCCCAAGACTAGAGGGAGTATCACCATCGCAAGCAGCCATGTCCAGTGCTGAGAGACATTGCGGCAGAAGTGGGACTGTTAGACCTCCCTCATTTCATGCTCCCTTGGCTCTTATGTGTGCACATGCTGGGGGATTATTGGAGGCCATTCAGACACCCAGCTGATGAGATCATTTGTGCTCTCTGAGCCATGTACTGACACCACAAACACTGTGCCCTTTCCTGTCCTCTAGGACTAATAACGCGGGCGATATTTCGCTCGCTGAGGTTAAGCCCGCATCACTGGAACTGCTAATTGAGGTGATAGCTGATGGGAGTGTTGCTGTGAATTAACTAGCTGAGTAACATGATGTCAACAATCACAACAGGCCAAAGAAAATGTCTTTTCCCCCCTTGTTTGACTAGAGGTGGTTATAGTGCGCCTCACCATCATTAACTGCCGTACGAGTCACTGTAAGACACGATTCACAGGAGACGCATGTAGAACAGTGCTGTAATTAGAACATACAGTATATTAGCAGACTGAGTTACATACACCCAAAAAATAACAGTGACCTCATGCTTCAAGAGGTCCTGATATTATAAGATCCTGTAAAGACTGAGAATAATACGGCATTACACAGCAGGACTGTCATCCTGTGTGAAAACAGAGGGTCGTATCATTAAACCAGAGCTCAGATATACTTTTGCATCATATGGGGGAAGATTGAAAAGAAAATTAATAATAGCAGATTACCCTGCAAACTTACTCATGATACTCAAAAACACTGGATCTTTTTTGATTGTGAAACTCAATAGCTGCTGTTATTGAAGATGGTTATCTTTTTTGAGTTTTGTAAAGCTCCGCCACAGCCACTGAAATACGTTCTACAACTGTTTTCACTGTCTTGAGTAAACTGAACATTATGTGTAACATCAGTGGAGTTCCCTTTATTTTTTTTCTTTTATTCAACAGTCTGACAACAGCAGACATTTGCCCACAGCCCAACTGGCAGTAGAAGCCACGAAAGAGATAGAAAACTGCAGCTGCATGCTGCCGTCCTGATAATGGTAAATCCCAAATAAACTTTGTCAATTTCCTTTGACTGTGGAAATAACCTTATTGTAGCCATACCCAGACAAATGATATAAATGCTTTTAATTTAGTTTGAACTATAAAAGATAATGAAAAAGATTTGTTGAGATGTCGTCACACTTTTACCACAGGACTGCAGGTATCCCCCTCATTTTAGTGTAACTTGGAAAATTGGGCTATAACTCTGAAATTGATTCAAATGCTCCATATCACAAGGTCAGCAATAGAGGACATTACTTGAGTATAGAGATTAAAGTGAACATTGATGCTATTTTCCAAACAGTGCAGAGCATAGATGGGTGATTTTAAGATGAGGTTGGATCGTTTTGTGTTGTTGGGAGTGTTTATTTGTGGCTCCTATGAGAGCATATTTAATCCGCACCACTCCGTATCAGTGCATGCATCCACTTGTCTGCAGCTTATATGCTTGTGCCGAGGCTCCTGAAGCTTGTGTTTGTTCTAACACGGCCCGGGGCTTCTAACGACTCGCATTAACCTTTCTGATTTTAGTCAGACCCAGCTCTCAAATCCAACAGCCCTTTTGCTCTCTCTCTTGTTGCAGCCCCCTGGGTTGTGGGCAGGGTCATGGGGTGGAGACATTGTGTCCTCTCCACCAGCTTCGCTTTGTTATCCGCCTCCGTAACAACCTCAGCATGACACTTGCAAGGGCAGCAGTGGTGTTTTATGTCATCCAGTGTTTTAACATCTTTGTCCACTCCTAAGTAAATGTTGGAATTAAGTTTTTCTTACCTAAATTTGAAGAACGTTGAGTATTATTCAGTAGGCAGCCAGCAAATACCAAAATTCTCACATCTTTTCTACCAACTGCTTAGCCAAATGAGCAAGCGTTCACACATTTAGTTTGTCTTTTCAAATGTCCTGTCTCTCCTCCCCCCACTCGTCGTGTTTCAGGTATTTGTTGCTTTGTACGGCGAGACATGCCGGCAGCAGTACAGCGAGAGATTATTGTCGGTGTAATTGGCTTTTCCAGGCCTGATTTGATACGAGCCTCTTGTCTGATCCGCACACTGCTTTATTATCGAGCGTAATGGAAAGACGTTGAGACTCACATGAAACGTTCGCCTCATCGCATCTCCAACAAAATCGCCTATTACGTTTAGTTTTCTATCCTCAGGGTCAGGGTGGAAAGCAGTGCATCTGTGCTACGATGAGGCACGTAGAGCATAGAAACGGTATATAACAGTGCACGTACGCTGAAGACAAGAGAAGAAAGATGCATGCTGTCTTGCAAACAAACCCTATATCCAGTATATTAGCTTTCTGTATACAAGAGTCTATACATTCAAACATGCATAAATATGCGAAAGTTATCTGTGACTTTTCCGTACCACCTCACTTTTCCCCTATCTAGATATTATTGTCCCTGCGTTTCTGATAATTGACAGCCGGTGGGAAGAATTTCGTATCAGATTGTGTGATCCAGTCCAGTCCCCAGTACGCTGTCCAAGCTGACATGACTGTCTGCCGCTGCAGCAGTCTGCCTTGTTCTCGGAGCAGCAGAGGCAATGTCGAACATGGCTCTCCTTCACTGTTATCTCAGTCAATATCAGCTACTGCCAGAGGAGGATACAGATGGACAAGAGATTTGCAATGGGAAACCTGGGATGTACTGTAAAGAAAGGGAGAACATTGCTATGCAGCAGGCGTATTTTTGTATAATCAGTCTTTTTAAAGACACTTTAAATATTTAGAAAACATACAATTTGTCGACGCAATGAAAACGTACATGTTGCCGTTTACGCTGGAAAAAGTCCACATAGAAAATCATGCCACGCTAAACAGAACGTACAGAAATAACAGCTTTCTTTCCATCATGTCCTTGTCACTTCATTTTATTTGTTGCTATTCTAGTGTGGTTGTGAGTGGTACAACATTTGCTTTGTTAAGGTTCAGTTGCCAGGACAACAGCCTCTGAGGCCTTACGAGCTAAGGTTGCTTTGCAGCACTACAACACACAATATCAGTACTCGGTAATCAGTACAATAAAAGTGAGTTCTTGTCTGAGACTTTAATCAAAATGTGTACTTTTGTATATAAAAAAAAAAAATTCACTTGAAAAGACTCTCTACAGTACCTGGTTGATGCTTTTGTTAAAGAAGGTCAACTTTTCTTTCCCCTGGTCCTATTTGTGACATCAACAGCTCATTGTCCCTTTCAATATCATTTAATTTAATCAAAAAGGGACGATAAGATTTCAGCTGATGGCACAACAGTCTGAGTATGAAAACATGAGGTTATATTGTAGCCTTCTCTCTGAGAGGAGAAAATAATGTCACATAAGCGCTGCTTTCTTTTAATTATACTGCAGGATGTCACCAGGCAAGTCCATTTGTTTCAGACAAGAAATCATCCCTCGTACTTAAAGCCCCCCTCCAGTCGTTTTTTCTCCCTGTTCACCAGTCCACCCTCCTATCTCAAGCAGAGACTGGTGGCATAGTATATAGTCATATTTTGTAGTTACCATTGCATCCAGACTGTCGTTCTTGCAAAATCGGCAACGCTAGCATGGATTAGCGACAACATTAATACTAGCATGGATGAGCAATAGCATAAATATTTGCAGGGATAGTGATGCTGTCGCACAAACAGAGGTTCTTCTTGTGTATTGAGGAGCTGCAGAGTTTATTAATGGTCAAAATGTACTGTCACCAGACAACACACCTGTGCTAAACTTTCCCCTCTGCTCCGGTGGCTAACACCGCTCTGAACACAGTCACCGGAGGTATCTCTCCTTCTCTTGCTTGTCCACTCATATACTCATCACTCATGGGAGCCACGCTGCTTTCTTACCGCTGTTGGAGGCTGACCTATTACTTCCAGATTCTACTATAGTCGTACGTCATCAGCCCATGTTAGCAAAAGCTTAAATTACGTTAAGAAATGTACATTGCCAGGAAATATGAAATATCATAAAGATATCCAAAAACACTGGATGAGGGCTTTCAGGAATACATAATCGAGTGGTGAGAGAACACCAAGTAACTGATACATGACGGCACTCAAACATTTTAGAACAAATGTAATTAGATATGTAATGTAATTAAACTATTTGGCCATAGATTTTTCAACCAAATGATGAATTTAAATCCATCTGTCATCCACAACTACATGCTAGCTGTATGAATATCCTCCCTTTCAGCTGATATATTCGATACAGTCGATTGAAGACAACAGCGCTGGTGCAGGTGCTCCTTCTCTTCCAGGTTTTTAAGAATTGGAAATTAGAATCGTTTTAAATCTCCACATGACAACTAATGCCGGTCAAAGTGTCTTGTCTGGTCAAACATTTTGGGTAGATGTTCCCTGATAGTGTTGTTATTTAGTGTGAGCAGAACAGTTTGACGACAAATTCTAATTTCTATGTTTCTTTTTAAAATAGCCGTTGATTGTAAATTGTGATTGTGCTCTATAAATGTAATTCTCAGCCTGTCAACTCTAAAGAAGATTGTACTGAGCAAAACCAGCAACGTATCTTGCGACTACATTAACAGAATCAAAAGAGCGCTCCTCCCTGTCCCAGCTTGAGCTAATGTTAGCTTCACGTCAATCCTGAAGGTCCAGGCTCACATCTTTTACGGTGACAAAACAAAGATATGATGTGGCGTCAAGTTGTATTGATACGTTTCTGTTAACCGGCTGTCTGTCATTTCATCGCTGCCTCGTCTGACAATTTCTCAAAACAGTCCCTTAGATCATTTATGTCACAAAAAGATGTGTCCCTTTGTTGGTCTTTAATGAACAGTAAAGAGATACAGCCCATTCCTTTATTTTTCTCAGCAAATAAGTGGGCAGATTGGTGTTTGCTCTTCGACGATACCACCTTTTGCCAGGCGTGAACAGCACGACATCAGCCTGCAGAGAGCAGATTAACCAAACAAGAGCGAGATTCCTTTAATGTAGATTATAATTTAAGTCATGTGCTTGCCATTTAAAAAGTGACACCCTTGCAAAATAATTGCAAGTCTGAGTATCCAAAGCAAATCTTACAAGTTCTTCCTCACCTAGTAAGACTCAATCTGTTGCAACTTGAATTTGTCCTTCCCTCTGTCTCTCCTCCTTCCTTTCTTTCGAACTTGCCTTTTGTACTGTGTTTGATTGTTCCCTCATTCCTACAACCTGCTGTATCATTTTTAACAGCCCTCTGACATTCATCTTTTATTCTCCTAGATCCAGAGTGTCCTTTTTTCCTTCTTTTTTACAACTAGCAAGCATGGGAATATCGAAATAGAGAGAAAAGAGTAGAAAAGCAGCGACGGGGGGGGGGTCGTGTTGAAAAAAGAGATAAGGGGAGGAGAATTTGAGAGAGTGCAGAAGGTGAGGGGAGAGGGAGGAAACGGGTGTGGAGTGGGTGGAGAAGTGGGGGTAGGAGGGGGCTCTAGCAGTGATTACATTGTCCATCAGGCCACAGGACGGCCTGCATCAGCCCACAGGATTGATGTTTGACAGAATAATTAGAAAACTGTCTCAGCCTGTAATCACTGGAGCTCATCTTGCGGGAGAAGACTTCCATTCGCTCTCCGCCACACATGCGCCCACATACACATACGCACACACACACACACACACACACACACACACACACACACAAACAGGCACACATGACAATTTGGGGGACAACACTACATCATCATTATACACTCAAAACACTCTGC
>OMLP01009489.1:25981-37389 GCA_900302685.1 Spondyliosoma cantharus | reverse complement strand
CCCCCCCCCCCTTCCCTTGCAGCAGCAGACCTTATTTACACTCTTGCTAAACAAGCCCAAGGGAGAGCATGATCCCCGATGACACGCACTCGCAAGCTCGCAACACATCCCTAACAAGCCACGGAGAAAAGAATAGAAAGACACGCGGGATAAAAATCACTGTTTTTGTCTCCAGGCTGTTTGTCCATTAGTGCAGAGAAAATCTGAGAGTGAAGGCAGTGATTAAAGAGAAGCAGCAATTAACAGGCCAGGGCTGCAGAGGTGTTTAAGAGTTGCGAGCCCCTGTTTTGCCAGCTCTATAAATGAGGAGTTGTTAGGAGTAATTAGCGAACCAGCGACTGCAGCGCACTGCACACCAATAGGAGCCAGTCTTTCACCTAAAAAAGGAAAAATTCCTAGGTAGAAAAGATGTGGCTCAGTTAAACCTTTAATGGCAGTTGCATCTCTGTGTCTACCTTCTCCTGAATAAAAGATGTCAGCTGAGATCCATGTACTCTCTCTTCCAGACGTACAGCTCCCTGCAGGACGTCCTGGTGTCATTTGGACGGAGGGTTTTGTGCTACCCACTCTACAGGCACTTTGCCATGGTCTCTGAAGCTGTACGTGACACAACTAAGATTTTGCAGTCGGGTGAGTCCCTTAGAAGTATCACACCGCCGAAGCCCACACATATGCACAATCTGATCTCGGCGTGTTGGTAATGTTCCTGAAAGAATCATGATTAATATTGCTCCAGAATCATCACAGGAAGTGGCCAATGACGTTATGATTTTGCATGGTGTTTTCCGGTTGTTTGTCCGTCCGAATGTACGTCCATCCGTGAACGAGTAATTGATTAGATTTTGGTGACCGAAGGTCAAGGTCATTGTGACCTCATCGCGCCCCATTCTTGTAATTGCAATATCTCAGAAGAGCATCGAGGGAATGTCTTCAAATTTAGTACAAACGTCCACTATCACTCGAGGATGAACTGATTACAATTTGGTGTCAAAAGGTCAAGGTCGCTATGACCTTGTAAAACACATTTTTAGTATGACTTGACTGGTGTGCGGAGGCATAAAACTGGGATGCTGTAATTTTAGTTTTGTGCTGTCATAGCTAATGTGATTGGTCATTTGAAATGAAGGTCCTGGAACAACATGAATTATAAACTGGGAACAACACCAACACAGAGATATGAAATAAACCTCCACACACATCGTGAGAGTAAGCTGATAAAAACACTGCCAGCATGCGTGTGTGGCGCATGCTCTAACAGAAGCAGCCTGCAGGACGGACACAAAGTGTTGTGAAAGAGGAAGTGGGTTTTGAGCGTACTGCAGCGTGTGTTTGAAAGTAATATTCCTCCAGCTAAGCGAGAGAGTGGCCCGACTCCCACCTCCTTGGGGAGTAAAAATGTGGATTAGTGGAGAACGGACTGTTGACTTTAATATCTCAAAGCCCAGAGTAATCTTTAAATCAAAATCCCCCGCGGACAGATGAAACTGTGCAGTGTAAACACACTGAGGATGTGTGAGGGCTAAGATTATCCAGCTTGTGATGATTTTAACGCTGGTAAATGACAGCAAATTAAGGCCTTTTAAGCTCCAGATTAGCATTTCTGCGCCTCATTAAGTAGGAAGTTGAGTTGATCAGGAGAGCCCAGGAAACAGCAGTCGGAGTCACCACCTCCTTTCCCTTACTGCAGAAACACTTTTTCTGCTATAATGAGATTTTTCATGTTCAACCTGAGCCTGGAAATTGTTACAGTGCTTATTGACAGCTCATTCAGCTTCGTACTATGGCTCTGCATTGTCTAAAACAGCCAACTGATAAGAAGCCCTGTTTATTTGTTCCATTGTATTACAGGAAAAAAAGCTAATTATTTCCTTATTATTTCTCATGATGTTCACTCACGACTCATAACCTTCGTTATTTGCAAGCATTAGTGAAGTATGAGTAATCAGGCTTTTCCTTAATGAACTGTAACACTACAGTAATTTGGCCTGGCATGTGTCTGAGGGTGTGTTTCCTCCCAGCGTTACTTTACACACTAATTAATTTGTCAGGATAAAGCAAATGGAAATGCACGCTCCATGTTTGAGGCACTTGCTTTAAGTGGCTGCAAAAGCAAACATTCACAGGTATTAGCAAAACAAACCCATTAATGGCAGCGCGCAGGTTAAGGCCTCCGAGGAAATGTTATCCGGGGGTAAATATTTGAACAGCCCTCTGGCAGTGTGGCGCGTATTCTCAAGGAGCTCCTTCACCTGCTTCCTAAGTGGCTGTAACTAAAGAGCTACTGGGCAGGTACAAGGAGGGGGGGAGGAGGGAGAGGAGGCTGGAGTCAGGAAGTGTGGCGGAGGACCTCTGGGTCATGCTACTGTCACGATCGGACTGCCTGGGCAAGACAAGACAAGAAATGTTGGATGTGTTCCCCTGTTACATATCCATCCAGCAAGCGTGTCTGCTGTCATTCATTCAGACAGATTATTTCTCTCTGGTCATGGTCATTTCTGACAGAGAGGACAGGGAAAATTGGGAATTTGATCTGTGGAAGTCAAATTTTAGGTCATAAAAGCACTTTGGACTAGTTATGGAAAATTAAGGAAAAGTAATAACATTTTACCAGCAGGCCAGGGTGTGAGCACTTTAGGTTCAGGGTTGTGATGGTCTTTTATGGGATGAGATGCATGGATTGTGTGTGTGCATGTGTGACGGAAGGAAAAAAAGGAAAAATAAAAACAGGATGAGAGGCAAAGTATGAAAGAAAGGGCTGATATTGAATGTTACAATATGTGCATGAATTTGAACTAGATGTGCTGAACGAGTCATTCGAACTGTATTAATTGTGATGGCAGTGCTGTCGAGGCTGAATTCTCAGGAATGTTGCCATATTGACTTGACATCGGAAGAAGATGTGCCTCTCCTGCCTTTCAGAAACTGTAAATTGAGAAGGCAGAATATGATACGACAAAAAAATCTCAGGGCAGGTCTAGATTGTACTCTTTATAATGCTGCTGGACAATATGGTCTTAATATTTAGGTTATATCATGTTACATGATGTACAGCATTTCTCAATATTTGGAAATCTCCTCAAAAGCACACAACCAAAATCAGATACTACAATATTTTTCCCCAAATACCTTAATAACGATATTGCAACAATATTGTAGAGATGACTATGAGTGCTTCAACAAAATACTAACGCAATGAGATTTTTGGTAAATGATCTTCAGTGATGTGAATATAATGAGCGAGCGGGTAAAGGCACATGTTAGAACGGACTGGTAAGTTCAGAAAATGAAGTCACTTTACTGTAATGCAGCCTTTCAAACCAGAAAAGACAACACTTATGTCATATCACAACATAACGATGTCCAAAATCTTTGATGATATCTAGTCTCATATCACGATAATCTTATTCCAAGGACCAGAATGTGTCCTCCTTGTTAACCGGCCATTCCTCTCTATCCTGATGTCACTAATAGGTGGTCTGCTGTTCAAGTCCGGACCCAGACACCATCCTAACCAGACCAGGACCTATAACTGATACATTTTTTGAATAATTAGATTTTGTTGGGCCTTTTCTATTTTAACCGGCTAGCTTTTCTCGCCTTCACTGCACTAGTGGTCCAGGCGTTCACAGACCAATTGCAAGAGTTGTTAATCACTCACATGACACTGCTCAGCCAATCTTTATAGTCTTAAGCATTGTGATTCGAGTCAGACATAAGCATACACACAGATGACATAAGATGCAGAGACTGTGAAAACAGAGCGGTTAATCAAGAATGGACTCGTACATGTTCATTCTCCCCACGGGCAGGTCGAAATCAGTATGACTCATATCTCAGACTGTGGCGATGATTAAAAGCAGCAATGTGATGTGTCACTACTAGAAAGCACAGAGCAAGTTTTGAGCAGTTAATCTGATCTGAGGGCACCGGAAATAAAATATTATATAAGGCACGCACTGAAACTGAAACTGAATCATAATGCATTTTAGAAACTACGACTGGGCCTTTTGCGCCCAGTCTTTTGACCACTTTGTGTTTTATCTCTGAATCACTTTCGTTTTGGATTAATTATATTTCTATGATATCAATGTATTGCTCTGCCTTGCTTTATATTATTAATGGACAACTAACTGATTTCCTCCCTTCCTCCCACATTGCCAAGTTTCACATCGAGCTGTGAAATAATGGTAATGATAGTGGTAATTATATTGATAATAATAGTAAGAATAGTGATAGCAACGATAAGTCTAAAAAACCATTAGCTCTAACATTTCTGGAAAGTACAATGTATAATTGGGGATATCCCCTTCATTTCATCAGTAGCCCTAGTGTGAGACAGTGAGGCATTTCTCAGTCATTAAACTAATAAGAACATATTCTACTCATCATTGCATTTCTCCTTTCGCAGATGACGCACTTTCATTTTTGTGTGAGTTGCAGAATTCCTTCCCTGGTTTAGAGATCTTCAAAATGTAAGAAAGTAAGAAAATGTGCGTGATGCTGGTAGAGACCATAGAAACCAAAAGATCCCAACAGTTTCTCTTTTTAAATGCATTGGAAAATGCATAAATCCCTTTTTAGAATACACCAGGCGAAAGAACTCTATCCTCAAATAATGAACACTGTTCAAAGAAATTCAGATAAGGAATTGGGTAGTCTGCACAATCTATCAGCAAGGATTAGAAATGAATGTTCTACCTAGGATAGATTCTTACAGTCCATGATGTCATTGTCCCTTCCACCCACGTATTGGCAACATTTCCATAAAAAAGACTCTCAGCTCATATGGAAATGCGCATATCCCAAAATGAAAAAAAATTAACGGCAACAGAAAGGCTGTGGAAATTTCAGGGTTCCTGATATGAAATTATATGCTACACTTTACCTCTATGTTCCGCTTTAAGATGGTGCGGCGATAGACGCATGAATCCATTCCATGGCTTGCAGTGGTAAGGAGAATTGTTATAGAAACCCTCTGACACAGATATTATTCTCAGATTTTTCTATTGGATGGTATAAACTTCTACACCGAGTAGATATTCAGTGTAAGGCTGCAAACGACATTTACATAATAGGATACAGATTCTAAGGTGGCTGAACTTTTAACATTGATGCACTCTTCTCATTTGTTATGTATTGATCTCTGTATATCACCAGTATTATTCTTGATTATACTTTGAAATTATAACCCACAATACGATATATCTATATGAATGTGTTGGAAGTAAAGTATGGAATAGGGAAGTTTGTCACTTCACTTTGCTGCCTCTGCTGTTTTAGAAAAACTCTCACAAAGGACACAGCAGCCTTTGTTTCTGGTTCACTTGACACCCACAACTACATCTATGCAAGTCTGCTCACTCTGCAGCCATGAGAGAATTGCTGTTGTTAATTTAGACTCCACTCTCTGTCCCGCTCATTGGATAACCTGCTCCTGCCTAATTAACACACCTTGCTCACAGGCATCTTACAGAGACTATCAGTGTTGAACTGTTGCAGAGCACAACCTTTCCCCTGATTTCCTACAAACAACCCTGTGAAAAAGAAGTCAAGTCTTGGAAGCGAACGTGTTTTTGCCGTATGCGATCCAAGTCCCGAATTTGAGGGCAGAGTTCTCTGCATACGATCCCATGCTTAAATGAGAACCAAATGTTTGTTTAAGGTTTTCCTCACTTTGAGTGCGCTGTTTGTTTTGATTGGGCTGGAATGTCACTGGACAATACCAACCAGCTCTGCGGAGGTGGAGAGGAGCCTTTTCTCTTGCCCTCAGTGGATTGTTGGCCACATCATGAGGCTATTTATATGCCTGATTGGAAGGAGAAGTGCTGTGGCAGTTTGGCTTGTTGTATACTTCAGGGAGAAGTAATTTGCCAGAACAACAAATGGAGATTCTGTGTGATGCATTTGTGCTATTAAAAGCTGCGGCATGCTGGCCAAAATGACCTCTCTATATATTTACAAAGTGCAGGTGTTAGCCATAAACCATGTCATATACATTGTAACTAAAAGCTCACACCATGTTTGATAGTTAACATTATTTGGCTGACCGTCAGTGAGAAGACTGACTATTTGTATGTAGCTATTCTTAATGCCTGTCACCAGGTTGGATTCCGAAAATTAAAACAATTTCTTACGACGGAGCGCTGAGGATGTATTGAGGAGTCTGACCGAGGAGAGAAACTGCTCTGTAGTCTGGTGGTATGGCAGCAGATACTTCTGTGTTGCAGGGCTAGAAGTAACTAATTACAACTAATCAAATGACTGAGTAGTTGTGTTTTTTCAAGTCTGTAATTTAACTTGTACTTAAGTATACATTATAGCATATCATCTATTTAGTTACTTTTAAAATCATAATTGAGGTACTGTTTGAATTAATGTCTAAACCCTGATCTGCATCATTAGGCTATCTGGTCACAAACAGGCCAATGAAACATAAATCACAAAACTCTGCAGCAGAAGAAGGTTTGGAGAGGTGACGTGACCACTGAGCAGAACAGAGCAGGGGTTAGGAGTAATTCAGACAAGATTTGGAGAAACATACACCCCTTTGATTGAATTCCTGCTATCAATAATGCATTAAACATCAACGGTTGAAAAGTAACTAATATTTTATAATGTAACTGTACTTGTAACATTTTATGTTGGCTTTGCTACCAAGCTATATCATGCATTACATGACTAGGGAATTAATTGAGCAATAGAGCTGCCGCGGTGCCGGATTACAATTTCTATTTTAAATCGATAATGCAACCAGTGTTCGCCTGAACACAGATCTGTTAGTTGTAGAATTACATGTAACCCATGTTCTGAACAGTAACTTTGCTAATAGAATTATTTGCTTTGTTTTATCATTGTCATATTAGTCCTAGTCCTGCAGACAGCTGTTAAGAAAGGAAAAAAAATATTTAGTGTAGTAATATTAAAAAATGTTGCCTCTGTCTTTTAGTAGTTTGCAAACCAAATGTACATGCTAGCCAGATCGAGATCTTTATGGCAGAAGGTGACGGTCTTCATACCGCTTTTGCCTACAGGGGACTCCAGAATCAACATTAACTTCCTTATAGCCACTTTAAGTATGTGTGTTAGTGCACAACACAATCTAGTGTTGTGTATCCTTGATGGCTGTTTCTTTTAAGTTGTCAGGCCATTAATTCACCCAAGTCTCCAAAGAGCACATATTTCCTCACTGGTATATGAGTGGAATCTAACTTTGCAGAGAGTTATGGTTTATGTGCAAAGGTTCTGAGATATTCCTCTTGATTCTGCTTCCTTCACCTGAATTTTATGGAGGTGAATTGAATTTGGTTTTATGGTGTTCAAAGTACCAAAGAAAGGACACAAACACATCCTTCATTGGCAGGAGACATTTGCATACAGACAGAGAATGAGGGGAACAGAATTATCTCTCAGACTTTTTTGCTTTTTAAAGATTTTTATTATTGCCATTAGAGAACTACAAGTCATTAGTGCAAGCCAAAATCAAGCATAAGCCCAGTAGTGTCCTTATGTGGCTGGGGCATTTCTAAGCTTTAATTTGAAAGTAGCGACCGTTAGTAGCTTGCCGCTACAACAACAAGCGGACAACGAAGGAAGACAGCTACAGAGACCGAGGAGATGCTAGCATCTTCTGGATCTCAGCGGCTTTCCAGTTGCTCATATTGACGTCTGCAGATGAAGTGATGGACTGACTGCTGTGATCAGCTGTTTCCTGATTTTAAATCTCCCCACATCGACGTCTCTGATTTAGATACCAATGGAGGCGTAAATAAGTGTACCCTCCGAGGCGTCAAATTGGCGGACCAAAACAGACCCCCAATTTACCGCCTTCTGTCTAAATCCGCGGACCTAGCCGCAAAAAGGACGGCCAATCGGCGGCTTACTGCCCAGTACAAAAACGGCTATTGATGTCTGTAAAACGTTTAGATCAGGCCTCCAGTTTGTTTGTGTTTTCATATTGCAAGCAAAATGGATTCACATAAGACTATAATGATGCTGCACAACAGCTGAATGGGCAGACTCGAATGGCTGTCAAGTGGAAAATCCTCTAAAACATTTAGCTCTATTTTTGACAGATCAAGGCAAACACATTTCTGACAGAAATCCTGAGCAGAGCCACCATTAAATTGACAGGATGAATGCCTAAAATAGAGTTGTCTTCTTTTGCTCTTTTGTCTCAGATGAAGCACTTCTTAACCAGGAAACTCTTCTTAAACCGTATGGATCAAATTACTGTGCAGCTCTCTGGGATTTTGCTCTGATCCTGTACCTTGGCTTTTATGTATGGAACAATGACTGCAAGCCTTTAGATTCACGCTGCGTCTGCCAGCAGCTGGAGCGCATTGTCATCCTTAACACTGAGCGCGAGTAACACTGTTTTTCCATTTTCTTGCCGCGGGCCTGCACAGGGAAAGCCTGCGTCCTCAAATGCCTGCTGGATATTCACAAAGTCTTCCGAGAGAACGACCCGGCCTACATACTGAACGATCTGTACATCACAGACTACTGCATCTGGATCCAGAGGGTCAAGTAAGTCCACCAACACACGCTCCACAAACCCGTGCGCGAACACATCAGAGGCCACATCTTCTGAGAATTACCACAAGAGCCAAGGGAAGTGCCACTCAGCCTCTATGATGCAGCAGGGCTTTAGAGGAGAGGATTGGACACGTCATTTGTCACAGCAGGGCCAATTGAAAGACCAAGCCAGTGAGAGATGCAGTCTCCCCTTCTCTCCATTATCATGTGTCAAAAGAGCCAGCTGCACTCAGCGGCTTCACTCCGTATGAAACTTTTAAGAGCGCACATGTGTGTGCTGAGGCTCCTTGTATCTTCCATGGGTGTAACCTTGCACCAGCATTGGAAGCCAAACATGCAGAATGTGCACTTTTTCTCCAAGTGATATAGATTTGATGACTCTCTCCTCCTCCTCGTGCATATTTTACAATTACTTACACATTTCAAATGTGAGCCTGCAAGCACATTACTCAGTAATGAGCTCTGTTTTACTCTTGGCTAGAGTTCAGCCAAGTGGTGTGCTCGTCTGGAAAAAGCCCAGTTGAAAAATGTGCGCCTGATGTTGTAGGCTCAGCGCCCAGATGCAGACACGATAAAAGGTCTGCAGGGATTTAGTGCCCCCCCCCCCTACACCCTCTCCACAAATTCTCTTTTCTACATTTTTCCAGCACAAGTCTAGAATTCTGCTCTTACAAACGCTACAGCTGCTGGGATCTTAATGGGTGGGAAAAATCAATATCTTCGTTTAAGGTTGGTGCGATCTCCTCTCTGAGATCAGACACACACTTGTGCTTTTAAAGGCTCTCCATCTCACGGTGTAAGCGCATGGAGCTTCTGAAGCTCTGTCAACTCGCTGAAAATCTCAATCAGTCTCTCCTCAGCTGAGGGGAACCGAAGCGCTGCCTCCCCTCCCTGCTTCTCCTCTTTCTCTCTTTACCTCCTCTGTACATTGGAACTAAATGTCAGCTTGACCTAACATGCTGACTCCTAATACGCCCCGCATCGATCATTAAATGGATTAACCCATGCTGTCGTAGCACTGACCTGACGGAATTGGTACATTTCCCTCTTCTGTTTTTTTTTTTTTGTTTTTTTTTTCCCCTGTCAAGTTTTTTAGCCTTTCATATAAGCTGTTGTGAAAAAGACTTTTGGATTGGTAAAACCACTTCTGTCACCTCCAACTACTTGAAAGGGTAATCAAGCATGATGCTTTTTGTTGTTCCACTGTGGGTCTTTTGGCCCTCACTCAACAGAAATTCCATTCACTTGCGGTTTCTGAAACCATGTTCTCTTGTTTGGAATATAAAATCAGTCTGAAAGCAAAGCAGCACAGGAGATTCAAGTCCTGTTCTTTGAGGTTTGGAGCGATCGCGGTTTCCACAGACCAGCCTCGGATATCAAACCTGCAGTTTGTTGTGGCAGCCTTTTGTGGCGTCTGACAAGTTTGATGACAGATCGTGTAGGCATTGTTTTCTTCAGTGCAAGATATTCCCCCTGCGCTGGATTTGCCATCCTCCGCTAAGCGAGTCGTCTGTGTGAGCCGTGCGGTAAGATGAGATGTAATCTATACCACTGGTGCAATCCCTGTATCTTGTCACTCCTCGCAGTCGAGGAAGCAGACGCGATCAGCTGCGCATGATGGACATGGCGATTAATGGATGTTTGCTGGCTGGGGGGGTTGATTTATTTAATCTCCTCGCTGTCCCACGTGCATTTCTACTCCTAAAGTTCCTCTGACTGCCGAGACATCGGTCTCAAATTTACAACCTCGTAAAGACTTCACCGTGATTTAAGCCACAGGGCAGGCACTCCCCTTTGCTCTCACACTCCGAGTCTCAGCAGAAACCTGCGCAGTGAAATCAAGAGTGCAACCTCAAAGCAAATTGCTCTTCACAGTGTCTCAGTGATCTTTCTTTTTTTTTTTTCGCCACAGTGGTCACTGTTCCAAATTTTTACACACGCTTCCTTTGTGGAAAGTGTTTAAACTTCACCCTCACACACCCATCCAATCCTAATTATCTCCGAATTGTTAGCAGAGAGTATAATTCCAAATGGAGCAGCGGGCTCTCCAGTCCATTAGTCCCAGGGTATGCTTTTGAAGGTCCTCGGGATGCCAAAGCTCCTGCAGTGCTGCTGGACTAGTCGCTTCACTTTCTCTCTTTGTCGTCTTTTCCTTTATCAAAAAGCTTGGAGGGAGGCCAACGTAGATTCACAGCAGCCAGCACAGACAAAGCCTTTAAGCCTGCTGTTGTGTTGCATTACCTCAGTTAAATCAGAAGGGCTACAACTTCCTTTTTCGGCGCTGGTTCACGTGCAACCACCCACCCACCCTTAATAATTGGGTCAATTAGATTCTGGCAGACAAAAAACATGGCAGCCTTCAGATGATGTGTTCCAGGGTTTGTCCGAGAGGAGGGAAGTGAGGCGAGATTCTTGTTTCCTTATGAAGTCATTAGTGGAAAAATGTGGTTCAGTGTGGGGTTTTTCTTTTGTGGAGAGAATTTGTGACTTCTCTATAAGACGTGTGAGCTTGACATTCGCACATAGCTCCAGACAATGGAAAATTGACAAGAGATGGTTTAGGGATAAACCGAGCCTCACACTGTAACAGCTGAATGGGCAGACACGGATAATTGTGAATGAGAGGTGTGAAGTGAACAGGCCCCAAAAAACATGGGTGTTGTTTTCACTGAAGAAAGGGAGTGCAAAATATAATGTATTAAGTGAAGGCCTGCACTATGACAATTACAAAGGAAAGGCAAGTTAAATGTCACATCTGGGTAGTAAATCTACACACAACATTGTGTTGTCCAGAGCTGATGATGGAAGTAGCAAACAGGGGAGTCTCTGGTAAGTAGGGGTGGGTAAAAAAAATCTATAAATATCTAGATTTT
>OMLP01009489.1:1528-11712 GCA_900302685.1 Spondyliosoma cantharus | reverse complement strand
GGTTTCTGACCCCCGCCGGCTCCGCGTAGAGCAGGCTGAGCCTCAGACTAATGATGCCTCACGGATGTTGGTACGTTGCAACCAGACAGTGAACAAAGGTTTCTCGTGCTCGCAACTCCCCGAGCGCTTTGCAGACAAGCTCCCCTGACATTACCGACACGGGATCCTGACACGGATAAGAGCTTCGGCTTGTGCGTGAACACAGAAACGCACTCTCTCTCCTTCTCTAGACTTCGCTCGGCGGTGTCGGCTCTGGTGCTCCCGTTGACACGCGCTAAGCAAACAAACAAACAAACACACACACACACGCGCGCGCGCAGACTTTCCACCCAGATCACAGCCGCTGGAGCAAAACACGACTTCATCCTGCCATGTTTCATCCGCGGCTCTCTTCCCAGACGGTCCGCCGCGCTCCCTTTAACCTGGCTCTTTCTATTTCATGCTCCGTCTCTCACACACACCACCCTCTCACTCGTGGCCTTCTTTTCTTATCTCCGCCCCGCTTAAATTCACTCTCCTTCCAGATCTCTTCGACGTAGCGCGGCGTATCCAGCAAACTCTCCATTTCGCCCCCCCCCCGGGATGTGTTGCAATGAAAGCAGATACCCGCACATGTGTCGCCGCACCAATCCTGTCAGCATGTCACGGATCGGCTGCCTTGCCTCGCCGCGATTCAATCGCTGTCCTCTGGCACGGAGAGGTGTAGATTACATCTGTGCGGTGCAGCGCCGTGCCTCCCAGCTGACACGCGGCATCAATGAAAGACGGTGAAAAAAAAAAATGGGGGCTTAGGGGGAAAACCGCTGTCTGCGCGTACCTCCTGCTCACACTTTCTTGTTCCTCTGAAAGACTTCTGCTGAGGCGCACTTGAGGCTGATGAAACCTTCCAGCGAGCGTGCTAGCGAGGGCTAAAGAGCAGCGAATGAATAAAGTGTCACCAGGTTTACGGAACGCGAGGCCTCGGCTCCGCCATCGACATCCGACCGCAACATGACTGGCAGCCCGGCGTGTTTTCCTGACATCAGAGCAACGGAATGCGCATGTTGTATGTTAATGCCGTGTTAAGCTGTGGGAACAGTGTCAGATCAGATAAGGGCTGATAATCGGGAATAACAGTATCTGCAGGCTGGCTGTGAGCTGAGAGACTGCTCTTTAAGAGAGAAAGGAAGCTATCAGATAACCAGCTTGCACTTGAGTAACTGTTGATAAGGCCGGTGGATCCATTTACTTGTACACAAGGAGGCTGTTGACCTTTGAACCCTGGCAGATTGGCTGCTCTAACTGACCTTTAGCTCGTCCAAATAGCTCAAGACGATTATGGAATACGTGTGTGTGCTGAGCTTGGACTTTGATCTCTCTTAGGGCGTGCTACAAGATTGAGTCTGATATCATTTAACAGGTTGTTTGCAGAGGTTTTTTCCAGTCCGAAAATAGGAAGGAATATTTTTCCGTAAGATGTATGCACTCCTTGTGTAGGGGCTTGCTTTATCTCAGCGTTTGGTCCTATTTCTTACTATGTGAATAAGGCCAAGTCTTCCTCACATGAACAACCGCTGTCATAGCTGAGAAGGCATCAGTATGCGTCAAACTCAACTCAATCGTCAGTATAAATGTTGGCAATATACGTTGCTGAAAAAACAATGTTTCTTTGGGTTCGATTTTCAATTGTACGTGACGTGACAAGGCTGCGCTCATTGTGTGGTTCGGTTGAGGCACAACAAACACTTGTTTAGGGTTAGGAAGAGATCACTTGTTGGCTTACCTGACCAAAAACGGAGCAGCTTGAAAACGTCCTGACATCCTGTGAAAAATATCCTGTCGATTCACATTAAAAATGTTGGAAAGTCACCATGAACATCATTGTCTCATTAAAACTATCCAGTGGTTTGACGCTGACAGTTGTTGAAATGCCGTCTTGAACAGCACTCTCTCTTTAAGGACTATCCAGTGGTTTCACGCTGAGATATATTGGAACCTCATCGCAAACAGGTGTCTCTGCGAACAATATCCAGTGGTTTCATGCTTGCAAATGTTTGACCATCATCTTAAACAGTGGTATCTTGTTAATAATATCCAGGGGTTTCGGGCTTATTAATGTTGGAACGGCATCAGGAACTGTGATTGCTTGTTCAAAATATTCAGTGGTTTCATTCACCTCAAACAGTTGTCTCTTGTTAAAATATTCAGTGGTTTCATGCTTAAACATTTTTGACCATCGTCTTAAACAGTGGACTCTCATTAAAAGGATCCAGTGGTTTCATACTTACAAATGATGGAACGTCATCTCGAACAGCGGTCTCCTGCCTAAAATATATTCCCCGGTTTAACACGTTTAAATGTTGAAACGCTGTCTTGAACAGTGGTCTCTGGTTTGGCAGTTGTCTCAGCAAGCCATCTCACCGATGGTGCTGAGCTGCAACACCACCATCCCCTCCTCCTTCTGTCATCAAAGTCACATCATATGCATTCAATCTGAACGTGATGTGACACGTGTTGTACATGGACATGTATGAAACTTTCAAACTGAACTTATCCGTGGCTGGCAACACAAATGTCGTCAATGCCGCCATTTTATTCTGGCAACTAGACTGTCGAACGAGGTGCTGCTCCCAACTCTTCTCCCCAAACTGATCATCTGACAAGCATGCACACTTCACACAGTGATTGGCCAGGTGTGCAGAGGTGATAAAGAAGCAGGCAGGTTTGAACCTCTTTCACAGGCAACCTCTTTTTTCATCCTCCACAACACTTCCTCTGTCTCTTTTTCATGTGTACAACCAAAGAGCAACACCTTTGAGGACAGGCTGTTTGGATGCGTGTGGGATTACTGACTCCCAGTTTTATAATTGTTGTGCACATGGCCCCTCGCTCTGTTCCTTTGATTATGGAAAAGATAGGAATACTTGTCCCTTGATGACACTTTGTTTGAACTGGTTTGTTTGAAGCGCACCGAGCACAGGCTCACAACGCCTATCAGGTTTTTAACAATTGCTTACATTGCCATCCAAATCATGGTATCTATCTTCCAACACAGTGCCACAGTTGTCTTCAAAATCAGGCTTTTCTTACTGTAGTTCTACTTGGATGAGCATTCGATTAGGAAAATGTTGCTTGCTTGATTCAAGAAATGCGAAAAAACGGCATCCTCTCCCATCACCCTCTATAGTATATGACCATGCGTCTGTTGCTCACTCGGGCGGGAAGAACCAGCGCTCCTGACTTATGTCGCGCAATGACATTGAAGCCGGCTCGGTCTGCTAAAATGAAGACCATATGATGAAAGCTCCAAAATGTAGATGGTGGACACTGGAGTGTTTTGTTACATGCACTGTTCCCAAAGCTCAAGAAATGAACTTCCTCCGTCGAATACCTCTCTTGATTTGAAGCAGAAACATGTGCTATTGTTTCATCCCAGATTATATCACTCCAATAATGTTAACATTCACTGGGATCAAAAGACTGGAGATGCATATTTTGGTAATACATCTGTTTGCAGTCCGGTCCAGCCCGTCTTCTGGTGTCGATGAACATAAAGGGGGGGGTGGGGATTTGCAGTCAGGCTGAAAGTGTGTGTTCCTCTTTAATATGTCCCGGCCCCGAGTGCGTAACCTTAATGTGCACTAATCTCTCCAACACAGAAATCAATGAGGCTCCCGCCCACCCACACGGCATTCATCTCTGCGGTTGAGTCAGGAGACTCCAGCCTTCACACATCTGTGGGATGTTAATGTCACTCGTGGATTTACTGGTGTGTCGACAGACCGAGCGTTGCTTGCTCTCACACCTCCTCTCAGCCCCCGGGGGTGACATCAGGACACGCTGCACGTCCTGTGGTGAATCTTATCAGGAGACAACAGGACCATTTTCAAGCGTGCACAAATATGAGATAATAAGTCATTTTTTTTGCTTCAGGGGGTCAAGTGGAGCTCACTATGAATGAGTATTATTGAGGAAGAATTACTCCTCTCATGTAGTAATCCTTTCTCGTAGTGACAGTGTTGCCAGAGTGGGCAGCTTTCCACCCAGTTGGGAGCACGTGGGTTGCATTGTGTGGGGTAAAATGGGATTCGGGTGGGTGGACAAGGTTTGGGCTCGTTAAATATTTGAAATGAGTCACACGAACACGTCCAGTCGCTCAGCACAACTCCGATATGACACGACTTTTATTCACTCTGCTGAGGGGAGATATGAGTTACCATCACCACCACCCACCCGTGGTTAACCGGAGCTATAAACACACGGGAGCTGTACTGTCTTTGCCAAATCTGTTTTCATTGCAAAAGAGACCTCTATGCACGCAACATTACAACATGATTATTGTTTGGCTTTTGGTGTAGCCAGCGTCTCTCTCTTTCTCCTTATCTCTCTCTCTCTCTCTCTCTATTTAACTTGGCCGACAGTCAAGGCTTGTTGCAGTTTGCCGAGTTAGATTAAGATGTTTGAGCAGTCCCTTTTTTTTTTTTTTTTATTTGCGGAAGGCTTAGATGGAAAAATAGTTTTATAGTTGCATTGTACAATGCGGCCTCATGTCTGTGTTTCTAGGGCACTTATGAACACTTTAATCGTTTAAATTGTTTTTTAAAGGTGCGATATGTAAAGATTTTAGTTTATTGCTTAAAAAAATAAATAAATAAATAAATAAAATGATGATTGTCAAGAAATAA
Organism: Spondyliosoma cantharus; assembly: GCA_900302685.1. Classification (NCBI taxonomy): domain Eukaryota; kingdom Metazoa; phylum Chordata; class Actinopteri; order Spariformes; family Sparidae; genus Spondyliosoma; species Spondyliosoma cantharus. Next base: position 7,048 of record OMLP01009489.1, on the reverse strand, counting down.
CATTTTTTGAGCTGAGTTAAGGTGCTGCTTCCTGCCAGTTTTCCCCCGCAGGATTACCTGGGGACTGAATACCTCCTCCTGTAGGCGGTCCAAGGCTCCTGTGCTGGCGGTGTAAACAACACCAACCAGTGCATCTATTTGGGATTTGGACTTTTCATTCCTTTGAAAGCTGCTTAGTCTTGTTTGGAAGCCAAAAAAGCTCTATGAAAATACCTGGATTGCCGACCGAGCTGGCCAACTTCCGGTTTAGCTCCCGGCTAACTTTAAAATAATTTAATTGCGCGGCTCCTCTAGACTTTACAAATGTTATTGGACCGAATGGCTCAAATCATGACATTGAAACGAGTCACTTCGCAGGAGTCGTGACGCTCAAAAGAACGGATCCACTGTTTTACAGACTCTTCTCTCACACTGGGTCTCTTGCTGTTCTTCTCTGCTGTTGCAACGGTTTCCGACACATTCGCGATGTGAAACGTGACATCGCAGGGTTGACCTGCGTTTAGAAAAAACCTGTGTAGATCCTTTGGGCTCCGTACAGTCATCTTTAGTCATCCATGTTCTGCAGATGGTACCAGTGATGTTCTGGGCGGTTTTACTCAGCCGCTGTAGAGCCTTCCTGTCCTGGGCCGTGCATGAACCATGCCAGTTGGAGATGTTCCCAGTCAGGATGCTTTCTAAAGCTCCTCAGTAAAAGTTGACCAGAATCTTGCTCTGGAATTTAGCCTTCCTATGGTTCCATGGGAAGTAGTAATTCCAACCTATAGCTGTAACCTACTCCACCTGTTGTGTGTGACTTTGCCTCCTTTGTTCTTCAAGCTTTATTTAAGCTTCAAAAAAAAAATGTGTTAACGATTTTTCCCTGGTTTAGTGGGTGTACGTGTAACACCAGTCCAGTAGGTTCGAGCGTTCAGTATTCCCACTAACAGAAACATTCCACGTCTCTCAGACGGTCAGAAAAAACAGAAAAAACTGGATGACTCTCAGTTCACCCTGTTCATCTGAGGGGGGAACGAGGGGGATGGTGAGCAACATAAAGTAGTGCGTCGAGTGCCAACAGCCTCTTCCTTGGAAATGTACAGCTTGGCAGCCTCACGACCATCCAGCCTGCTGGAGGATGCAAGAATGTGGCAGAAGGCATCATGACAGGCTCTAATCGAGAACAGACCTTGATTCTGGACACCAGTTACGAGAGAAAATGAGCATCTTGTCATTTTCCAAACTGTGAGATGATGTCTGTTTAGAACCTAATAAGGGAAGTATGCTGCGCTGCTGTCAACTTGTCAGCGACTGTTTTGTCTGTTTGGCATCATTTTCCATGTTTGTTCATATTTTGTGAAGTTAATGTTGACTTCTTACTTTGAAAAATGTAATCATGAGTGAACCGGCTGCAGCTCGAGCCTGCCCCCCCTGTATAACCATATTTTTCCCTGCTGTATTTCAATGTGAATGTGGGTGTTTGAATTTAAGTCAACTAAATTAATTGACTCAGACAATGTGATAACAGGTTGAGTCAGAATGACACAGTGGGAGTCTGGTGACGTACTGTGACTAGGTACGCTACTCGGGTGGTTCCTACTAGAAATGTGGTAAGACATGACACATTTAGAAGCTGCCTGTGGACTTTAAATGGATCATTCCTGAGTGATCTTATCAGTTGTGTGTGTTAGCTAACCGATCAGCTGCCTTTCGCCATCCTTTTGTCAGTATTCGTAGTTCATATTCACCAAGTAGTCCTGATTGACACCTAGTATTGGATTAAAGGTTTCTAGATGCAGTATAACTTGTGTGTTTTAATCCACAGTTTTGTCATTTCTGCCGCCGGGGGTCTCCTAATCAAAACAATGGAAACAAAATCCGCAAGGTTCAATGCGGAAGAGAAATGTCAGCAGCTGTGTGAGGCTACAGGTGCAGCTGCTCCAAGTTAATGGTTATGTCAGCACGCTCAATTGCTCACAATGCCCATGCTAACATGTGAACAATGTGCAGCGGGTGTAATGTGTGCCATGTTCACCATTGTAGCTTAGCTCGTTCTTCAGCTAACGTTTGCTAATTAGCCTTAAAGCGCAAAGTACAGCCGAGCTCAGGCTGATTGGGGATGTTGCTGTAGGGATTCGGTCATGAGCGAAAGGATCGCAGGAGAAACATTGATTATGACTAATCCTGAGGTGTACAATGAATGTCTACTCGATCGCATGGCAATCCATCCAATAGCTGCTAAGAAAAGGTCGGCGCATCAACAGAGTCTTTAGGATCCATCCTCTGGAGACCATGGATGTCCGTTGTTGAGACATTTCAGCGTGGACCGACCAACTGACCACTATTACCATCCCTGAGGCCATGGCTGAAAAAAAAAAAAATGCGATCGCATGACACTGCTGCATGATCTCACACAACAATGTGGGCGTTGTATTGAGGGACAACTTCTTGCAACAGTGTAATAGAACTGAAGCCAGAGGCAACACATCGTTCTGTTTACAAGACCATTCTTTCTCTAATGTGAATGCCAAGCCAGTTTTTGTTTGTAGTTTTTTTTTTTTTTTCCAGCCTCTGTGACACCCACGGACACAGAACATGATTCTAATCCTGATCAGATCATTCAGTTTTTGGGAAGGTGGATAAACACGTCTCTTTTTCTGTTGATCGTGTGGATCCCTTCTCAATGTGGTCGGCTAGACTGGATCAGTTTACAGGACATACATCCTGCCCTCCAGGAAACCTGAGTGGAAAGACCATAATCCTGACCCTAATGAACCCTAACCTGACCTGAACCCCGACTCCTAGATACCCTAAGCCTAGCTGCTAGGAGATTTCAAAGACGACTCCCAAGCCTGTATTTGTAAAACAGAGTTTTTTAAGTGCTTTCAGATGATCCCTCATATTTTTCTTGTGTTCTGACGTCTTCTAATTATGCACTCTTTCTCCTTTGTGACAGCGTTCTTTCTCTCATCTCCAGGAGTTGTATTTCATGCGCTCCACACAAGCCTGGCTGCGACGACGCAAGCGCCGCTGCATCTGTCCTCGTTCCACTGCGTTACCGTGATCACATGTCAGCCACACGGGCCTCCGCGTGTTACACGCTCGCTTACGAGGCAGAGAAGTAGGAGCACGGCGAAGTGTTTTATATGTTACATTTACATGGATGAGTGCAGCACACACAACCGGCCCTGGGCCTGCTTCCACTGCGCAAGCACTCGCTTCAGTGGACAAGGACAAGCTGCAACCTTCTCCGACATGACAGAGCAGCGGACTGTGTAAAAGTCTGATCTGACACAGCTGCTTGACTCTTAATGGTGTGTTTCTCCCCACATGACAGCCCTCCTCACAATGTTATGACCGCAAATTGTTCATGCTATGCGGGGACATTGCGGGGATGCACGTACGGGATGGATCTGGAAGTGCTTATTTGACCTTTCTGGTGATAAGAAGTGTGTGAATACCTTATTGGTGTGTTTCCTCTGTATTAAATCAGCAGGAGCAGCCGCGGCACGGTCCCGTTTCCCCAGTTTAGTCTAGGCTCTATTGCTGGTCGGCGATGTAGGTTAATTGGTCTGTCAGTCATCTATCCGCATGGGTCCAGATGATCGCACCGGAACAGCTATCGGATGGGTTGCTATGATGTTTTGTACAGACATTCATGGTCCCCAGAGGAGGGATTCCTAACAACTTTTGAAAATCCCGACTTTCCCCGTCGGCGTCAGCGTGAAATAGAAATTTATTGGTTGTATTTTAAAAATGTCTTGACAACTACCGGGTGGATCACCATGAAAATTGGTCCAGATATTCATGTTGCTCAGAGGATGAGCCCAATGTGATCCAATAACCTTTCTTGTGGTGCTACCAGCAGGATCATCAACACATTTGATAAAAAAAACATTGATGTTGGAGGATGATTTTATTTTCTCCTCGTGCCATGATCAGGTCAAACTTTTTTAGGTTTTGAACAACAACCTGTTATTCAAATGATGTTCCTATCAGCCTCAGCTGCACCTTGTATTTGGTGCTAATTAGCAAACGTTACTCTGCCAAAGAAACCAAAATGGAAAACACGGGTAAATATTACACATGTAAATCCTCAGCAGTGCCACAGGGAAGCACACTCTTTCGTAAGCTTGGGTTAGTTGGGTCGGGGTTGGGGTGAATAGAAGGTCAATAGTCATTTTCTGGTGACCTGACAATGAGCATAATATGGGACCTTTAGAGGACGGGTCCCAGCTATATAGAAATAGAACGTGAATCCCTTGATCTATTGGCTTAGAACAAGATTATGTTCCATGTAAAGCATATGAAACAAGATCACTTTTCCTGAGCTCCAAAGCGCAGCAACTGCCCGTCCCAAATTCTTCAATTCCTGCAGGACCTATAAGAGCACGCAGCCTCAGACAGGGATTAAGGTGCCACAATCCACCGAACGCTCCGAGTACACCATATTGATTTGTTTTGCCGCTCGGTTCGTTAATGATGTTGATTTTATTTACATGCTTGTTCAGTTCGAGTGTGAAGTGTTATCAGCAGCCTCTTAATTAAATCAAACGCGTGGCGCCCACGCGGCGCGCCCGCGCCTCACTCTCCCTCCTGGAAGACAGCAAAGGGCAAACTGTCACCCTGGGCAAGGAAATCAGGTGTATTAACAAGTCAATGAGAAATTCATGTGCGTATGTGTGTATGATTTCACAGTGAGCACATCTGACCTTTGTTAATGATGCCACTCAAACCTGCAGGTGGTGTTTCTCAAATGAACTCCCGGGGGAGCGGCGCACGCTGCTGCTTTGCTAAAGCGGGCTCGTGCTTCCTGACTGGTGGGGACGGAACGGAGACGGCACACTCAGTCAAAGGGGGGGAAAAAAAAGGGAAAGTTAAAGGAACCCACTGTTCAAACACAAATTACATCAAAACTCGGCGGGCGCTCGCTTTTGTTTTCTCGTTGAATCACTTTTTTGTGTTGCGCCGTCAACACGGATCTGATGTCTTGCACCGAATTCCCGTCCGTGTGTTGCTGGTATGCAAACATGTTTTCATTTGTGAGTGCTCATCTGTGTGTGCGTGCGTTTTTTTTTTTTTTCTTTTCTTCTTCCTTTTTTCTCCCAGCAGCCAGCGGAGAGAGAGTCGCAGAGGAGGGGGAGGGGGAGCACTTACCCGCTCGTAGACTGTCTTTCTCCTCCAGCAGCCAGCGGAGAGGAGAGAGACGGAGAGCGGCAGGCTCTTTTACATCCACAGATGCTGAAATTCACTCATGTGCTGCCGCCGCTGTGATGGATCACTCTTGAGATCTTTTTTTTCCCTGTCTGTAAATGACCCTCATATTGCGGCTACTCTACCTGGAGGACTGTTGGTTTTTGAGGTAGAGCTCTGCTCCGGCGGGGGTGAGGAAAGTCCTTGAAAAGCAATCTATCCTCTTCCATCCACCGCCACCTTCTAGCTGCTCGCTCTTCCACGTATCCTCCGCCCGTCTCCGCTTCTCATCTCCGGGAGCCCTCTTACTCCATCTTAATTTTCTGCTGTGCTTTCATCACCTGCTGACTC
>OMLP01009485.1:77450-99929 GCA_900302685.1 Spondyliosoma cantharus | reverse complement strand
ATTTACAGGAATGATAGATCGCAAAAATATAAACACACACATCTTGGATTTGACTTCATATTTACATTCCTATTTTTGATTTATCAAAACCTACTGCACCTTAATATGATGATTGTTGACCAAAACAAATTGCTGAAAGATTCTCAACTTTTGCAATCTCGAATTTAGCGCGTTTATTTTCATTTTGAGTGTGCTAGCAAAATTGTAAACATCCTGCAGGAAGAAATTTAGACGGCATGTACTCATCGATAATCGTGATAGGAAGTATAATTATTTGATTAGTTGTTTTAATGACAAATGATCCATATCCGCTTGTATTGGAATACTCTGACGTATAATTGTGAATGTTTCATGAGAAGTAATGTAGAAATATGAGTTGAGGCCGTTGTTTCTATATTTTTGCTACTACGGCTGCAATCTGTCACAGAAATATATCTGTCACAGAAGCTTTTAGGACACATTTCAGGAATTTCAGCTTCTGCATTAAAGCGTCATTGTAAGCTGATTGCTAATACCACGAACTGCGCCTCAGTGTAGATAGAAGGTCCCAGTCGTATGTGGTTTACTGTTTCCGAGCAGGCGGATAAAGCAGTAAAGTATGAGTAAGTTTATTCAAACAACAATCTTACTGACAAACAGCCAGCAAGAGATAAAATTAGCGATGACAGGGGAAGTGGGAGAGAGCAAAAAAAAAAAAAAGAAAATGATAGAGACAACAGAAAAAGGATGATAGTTTGGGAATTGGAACAAACAGCCCGAAGCAAACTGCACAACACAAAACAGCCGATAATAAAACCTCCATCATGCAGCACTGAAATACAGTAAAAGCTACTATTGTGGAAAAAAGAACAATTGAACATGAATTCATTTAAGTCATTTCCAGGGAAGAATATGAGACAAGGCTGTTCAGACGGATTCAGATTATTAATTTTTTTTAGACTTGAGTGCAGTTCCAAATTGGAGATGATGTCATTTCTCTGCAGACTTGCATTGCTTATCGTTGCCAAAGGGAGGCTACTGCCAATTTCTCAAAATCACGTATAAATGTCCTTAGAGAGAGTTTGGTTGGAGATGAAAGGCTTCTGAAAATCCTAACCGGACGGACGGGGAGAGGAGAGTAAACACTGTGCATGCTATAGACTTTTACATGCTGCTCGTCTGCATGCAAGACAAAGCATTTCTGGAGGTGAGACTACGCGACTGTTCAGCACAAACAGATGACTGTGAGATGAGAGCAATGGAAGAAATGGCTGAAATAACATTGTTGTATTGTTTATTATTTCTGAATTTCTACCTCATAGGCTTTGTAGCATATCGACATGTCTCCAAAACATGTCATGTAACGTTTACAATACATGTTTATTACCTGGCTTTAATGTGAGGAGGTGGAGGAGATGACAAGGCGACAAGGCTGCCAATGACCACAGTTCAAGAATTTCAACATTTGTATGCATGAAACCGCAGGATATGTTTTAAGGAGACCTCAGGACAATCCCCAGACACATTTGCGGCAAAGAAAACAGATATTATATATAAATATAAGTCGAGACATTTCCAGACGTCCATTTTTCCGACTTAAGCAGGTACTTTAAGGCAAATCGTGATGTTTTCCTAACCCTAACCACAAGGATCAGGTTTCTGTGCATAAGCAAATGCAAAGTTGCAAAGAAGCTTATAGTTCAAATTATCTGTGATTTTGCATGAATTAACTTTTCCAACATTTATTCTGGTGATTTAGTCGATGTAGACAACCTTTCCTAAATCTTACTCCAGTAGTTATAGTTGCCAAAAGTATTAAACTAAAGCTTAAGATCACTTTCTTTTCCATTTCCTTTCAGAACAGTCTGCAGGAGCACATTTTCTGATAGACTTGTTTCATGTAGTAATGAAAGGAGAAGGAATACAGCTTTTAAAAAGGAAATTGCCTCAGAACACTACCTGTAACACATTTGGAAGGTGCTACACAGCTGCTGAAGGCAAAAACAGCTGCAGATACTGTGCAGTTTTTAGACAGAAAGCAGGCGATGATGAGGAGAGAACAGAAGCAGTGAGTGAGGGACAGGACCAGTCAGAGACACAGAAGCTGACGGTGTCAGGTTTTGCCTGTAGCCACAACAGCACTCCATCATTTCTTCATCTTTCTTCCTGGTATTCCCTCTCTCTGCGACTCTCTCCGTGTCCCTCCGTCCCTCCTCTCATCCATCTCCTCCCTGCTCTCTCTGACAGTCTATTTGGCCCACACAGCCCTGTCATCCATTCAACCTGTCAGTCCTGGCAATGGCACCGAGATCACACTGACGAGTGTTTGTAGCCGTGCAGGCGGGACCCGCGGTTAGAGCGTCCGTGCCATCGCCGAAAGCCCAGGGGTCCAATTTCCCATAACAGGCGGGTCACCGAGCCGACCCCACAGTGAGAAGGTCAGGGGTTCAGTCCTCGTGGAGCGAGGAGTCTTCATCTCGTGCTTCACGCAATCTGAATTTACTGTATTTAAAGTGCTAGTTCTTTAAATAAAAATGCAATCTTGATCTTTTCTTTTTCTTGTCTTCCTCAGTCAAATGTGGGGGCTCAGCGTTACAGCCAAATTATGTAACGTCCGAGCTTAAACATGTTTAAAAAAGTGTGTTAAAATAGTGAACGTCCATATTTATTGCAGGTGCTTTGATGCTTTTGTGCACAGCTACTATAAGTTCAGCTCAAAGTAAAGTCCAAGTTGAACCGAGAAGCGTTTCTGCAAAATAAAATGAATGTTTACACCAAAAGAATTTCTTTTCTCTCACCCTGAGTCATTTTTTCCTTTTTAATTTCCTCAAAAATGTCTTCGAACAATCGGCAGAAGAAATGTTCGCGGTTTACATTTCTGCAAAACCACGGATGAGTTTAAACATTTCTTTCGGGTTAGTCACGGGGTTAGCAGGGTTAGTTGTCTAGTCACAATGCTGTGCTTATTCTTGTTTTAGGCACACAAAAAAAACCCCACTTGGTTATGGTTGGGAATTCAGTCTTCCCCACAAGAATACCCTGCAGCGTCCTACAAATGTGAGATGCCGTCGTCCCTTGCCAGAAAAATCCAGCGGTCTCATGCTTCAAAATGTCGAAACACAATCAGGCACTGGGGTCACTCCGCCGCCCAGCGTGAAAGTCAGGTCATAAACATGTAATGGGAACATGATATGACATGTTTTGTGCAAAGATCAAAATGGTACGTGGCCTTTGAGTACAAATGAAAATGCATCTGTGGATTGTAGACACGTTGACTGCTGACATTTTATCCTTTCACGCGACACTATCAACGTTGAACATGCATCATGTACCTGCCCCTTAAAAAAAAACTAGATCTCAAGAGTCTTACATCCAGTTCTAGCTTATTGAATTCGTCACGCTTTACAGAGTCAAACATGTTGCGTAAATCAGTGAGTGTCACATGGAAGTCAAAGGGCTTTTTGTAGCGCTGACCTTCATAGCTGAGTGGAGAGAGAAAGCCACTTAGATAACCCGTGGAAGGGCTTTGATATCCTCCGGGGATGCCGGCGTTAAGACTGCGTGCAGCCCTGACACTGCGAGGCTCTTTAGATCACACTGTCGACCTCCGTCGCCGAAAAAAGTCGCACGTATTAAAGCTGGAAAACGTGGCTTTTTAACACGACAGCGCGCAAAACAAACCCTCCTGCCGCATCAAGGGAGTTTCACACCATCTTGTTCGTGTTTTCTGTTTTTATCTCGACCTAAAGGTTTGTTTTTTTTCGTTGCATCACCTCCACCTGTTTGGATTTCCTCTCCTTTATAGGTCTAGATAACTTCTTTTTTTTTTTTTACATAACTCCAGCACTCTAGCATGCGCGCCGATGCTCCTACGGAAACATTTGGCCAGTGTTCCTCTCCGCACTGTTACTGTTACTGTTACTGTACGGCTTCTGTGCTCCACTGCTGAAACAAGAGAGTTAAGAGTGTGTGGGAGGAAAGCCTGGGAGGAAAGCTGAGCGCGGGAGAGAGAGAGAGAGAGAGAGTTCAGCATATCCAAAAATCACTATAACACGCCTACAACGGTCCTATAGGGAGCTGCAATGTGTTTGTTTTGCTCGGTAGTAAATCTGCTTCAGGTTCCTTTTAATTTCCTCTCACCGCTGAAGACGTTTTTTTGTGAATCTCCCGCGAATAAACACCGTGCGATAACTCAACGGCGTTAGTAATTACACGGAGCTCTCGTTCTTGTTGGGCGGCTCGCGCGTATCACAGCAGCAGCGAGTGCGTTAGCTTGTATTTATATTGAGTTGTGTGCAGGTTCTGCTGTGTTACAATGACTGCAACGGACATTTCACGCCCATCAGAACCTTCGCTGACCCGTCCTGCATCTGCAGATATTATGTTTCTATACATTCATGTGTTCAGGTTGATTCAGGTAGTGGAAGAAATGTTTGGCTCCTTCGCAGATACGTTACATGCAACGTAATTAGGATACACAAAAAAGTACTCTGTAAAAGTTATGGATAGAAGATGTAATTGGATTACAGATACATTTAGTGATTACTAACAGGATTACAATTTTGAAATTTTAGTCTGTAGCCATGAAAATATGCACACAAGACAACATTGTGAAAAACACAAATTTGTATTCTGACAGAAACACACTTGTGTCTGAAGATTTAAGGTCCTATTTGTTTGAAAAGTTGATTTTTGAGTCTCATTCCCGACTTTTGGGACGGCGGACGGCGTCAGTGCTCGTCTGGAATGAAACTTTCTTACAAATAGGACCTTTAAATAAAAATGTGTCTCACTGATATTTATTTTCTCTGGTCTTTATTTGCGCAAGTTGAAGCAATCAGAAAGTAACTAAAAGTAATATTGTAATACTGTCAGTGAGTTAACGTCCACATTTTTCAGCAGGTAGTTAGTAGCTGTATCGGAATACCTTTTTAAAGCAACGCTCCTAAACCAGAGCATAATTAGTCGTAACGCAGGAATTCTGACGTATGTTTTCTCACCTGAACGTCCTGCAGAAAGTAAAAGTACACGTCTTAAGTACATGTACAAAAGTACAGGCAGCAAAATGTGCTTAAATTATTGGTAAAAATGTTAAAGATCTCATTATCCAGCAGGTTTTCTCTCGTTCGTGCTGTACTGGGTCAAGCTTGAGGTCGCTTTTAAGCCACATTATGTAGAAATTGGCATTTTGTGCGATGTGGCGCCCCCGACAGTCTCTTGAGTGCATCGCCACTGTTGTAAATACAACATGTAGGTGCAAACTACAAACAAAACTCGTTACGTCACAGCAATGTAATGTTTTAGAAGACTTGTAGTTAACGTGAATGTAACGCCGTGATCCTCCTCTCTCACTGAAGTCTCATAGAAACAGGTGATACAGACACAGAGACACCATTCACCCTCTGACGAGACTCTGTACCATCAAAATGACTCTGACGCTGTTATTTCAAGGTAAAATGTTACATAATTTAGCATTAAAGTCAGATGTTTCAACAACCTGCCGACTTGTCTTCCTTTTCCACATCCTGCTGTAAAATCTGACGCATAAAAATATATTTAAAATATCAGTTAAAATGTAAAAGACCTCATCATGCAGCAGGTTTTCTCTTGTAAGTGTTATAAATCTATCAGTGGATTATTATTGTTGATGCTCTCGTAAATCGCAGGCAGCATTTTCGTGATGAGGTCATTTTAACCAAAGTAAATTTAACAATCAAAGCCGCCTCGCACATTAAATACAGTGAAAAGCTTCATGTTTTCATCCGAAATGTAGAATAAAGTGGAAATATTCAAGAATAACAACCTCAAAATTATACTTTAAGATCCACGATGCAAAAATCAAAACTTAGAAAGTTGATATTTACAATATTAATGAGGCAACAACACAAACCCAAGCATATTTATTTGATGTATCTCCATACAAACAAGCCGTCAAATGTAGATTTACAGCCGCTGGTGAATCAGGTTTGCAAACTTCACAGTGCAACAATAGTCATTGTGTCAGAGCATCTGTTGGGATGTTACATAAGACTACTGCGATACTGTAGGAGGTGAAAATACTACGAAGACAATGTCAGCATGAGCTCACTGATGAAGACACACAGCCATACATCCCAGTCACTCTCTGTTCTCCTGTGTAGTGTGCATACTGTGTGTATAGTGATCAGCAGAGAGGAAGAGTTCAGATGAGGAGGTGGAAGGAGAGAGAGAGAGACAGAGAGAGCCAGCATGAGAGAGAGGAGAGAGAGAGAGAGAGAGAGAGAGAGAGAGAGAGAGAGATGAGCAGCTTACCTGCAAAAATGTAGAAATGTGTGTCCTCCACATGCAGGCAGGAGTCTCATCAGCTCCTTAATGTCGCCTCACATCACTGACAGCAGCAGCAGCAGCTCACAGACCAGCCAGTCCGGAGGTCTTCTCTCTCTCTCTCTCTCTCTCTCTCCTCCCCTCGCTCCCTCCCTCCCTCCCTCCCTCTCTCGGGACTTGGCCCACCTCCTCAGAATAGCGCTTCGTTAAACTCTCGCTGATACCCGAGATTTTACCCGCACGATGATCAACACTGAGCAGGAGGAGAGGAAGAAGAAGAAGAAGCGTCCGAGCAGCAGCGGCAGCATCCACCTTCTCTGGTCCCGTCCTCACAGCACCACCACCACCATCACCACCATCATCACTCTCAGCATCCTCCTACCCGCACAGATTTGTTTCCCTTCCTTCTCTATGTCGATATCATCACCATCATCATCATCATCCTCCTCATCTTCTTCCTCTTCGTGCGACTCTGTCCTCACGGCTCGCTCCTCCTCGCCGTGTCTCTGTCCCGTGGCTCGGCTCTGCAGCCCGGTAAGTGTGTCAAGCTCGGGCAGAGGAGCGCATCATCCAGGGCAAAGGCATAATGTGCCGGTGGAGAGACAGCCAGCCAGGAAATCCCTCACCAAAAAAAAACAAAAAAAAAAACAACAAAACAACAAAGAGCGACGCTGCGAGAAATTAGGACAACGAGCTAATGTGCTGCGAGTCAGAGAATCACTGAGCTGTAAGAATCACATTAACAGCTGAAAAAAAAACAAAACCCACAAGCATTATCTGGTTATTTGGTTCGGAAAGTTCTGATAATGCAGCAAAAGACAGACATGTGACTCAGTGCCAGCAAGTCACGAGTCAAGTTCTCTGTTGGGAAAGTCAAATAAAATCACAGGTTGTGTCAAATCAAGAGTCTGATAATGATTTAATCACCATTAGTAAGTAAATCTAATCAAATAAATGAATAAATAAGGTTGTTAAAGCTGATTTATGTCTTAATTTCTTCACTTTTAAACAGCGAAATGCTGAAAAGTGCAAAAAAAAAAGGAAAATTTAAGTATAAAATGAAGACAATAAAAGTTATTTGAGTCGTCAGGTCTTAAGCGTATGTTTCTCTCCTGTCACAGTGCTGTTCTTTAGTTTTGGTTAGGTTTAGGCATAAAAAAAAACAAAAAAAACACTTGGTCAGGGTCAGAAAAACATCAACAGTCGACTTTTCGCCACAAAACAGTGTCGTCTCGAGGTCTCCTTCATCACAGGAGGTTTCGTCGGCACAGACGAGGCTGGAGATGTCCCGACGTCTCCAACTTACAGTTTATTTAGTTTATTTATTTTGCAGGGACGGTGCACATTAATTAACATGACTGTAAATGTGCCAGTGTTAGCTAGAGGGCTAATTTTCAACAATTGTCCCTTGGCCAGAAGTTGAGTTAGCCATTTAAAAAAAAAAACAACAACAGTAAAACACACAAGTAAAATATGAACAAGAAAGAATAAAAAATATGAGCAGCTGAACCAGTAAAGAGCTTGGACAAATATGGACAGTGTCGTGCAAAGTAGGACAGAAACAAGCAGAAAGCTGAAAGAAAACAAAACCAAAGAAGAAACAAAAACCAAAAAAAATATATAGACCACAATACGAAAGACAGGAAGGAATATGGCACCATCATGCAAAACAGGACATATAAAGCAAGAAAGTAATACAAAACAATGACAGGCCGATAGTCAACACAGACGGTTAAAACACGACAACATAAATCACGTTACAGAAGAAGGAACACGATCTGAAAGCAGATGAGGGCAGACAAACAATCTCAAACTGTGGTGAACTTCACCTCCATCCCTTCCAGCTCCTCATATGAAAGTCAGGTCATAAAAATGTAATGTGAAAGTGATTTTTTTTTTTTTTTGTAGAAATGTCAATATGGTTTACAGCCCATGTACAAATTTTAAGCTGTCAGTAGCTTAGCGAGACGTTAAAGGTCCGATCAATCCCACAGCATCAGTATTTAATGAGCCGGAGATGAGACTCAGAAATCTACTAAGCTGAAGCTGAAATGAGGCAAATCGCCAGCAAACACTTGCTCCTGTCTCAACATGACGATCTCGATATGCACGGATCTAGACAGCGATAAAGAAATCGTTATCCCCAGTTTGGTTAGAAGAAGTCTTGACCTCGACCTCGTCCAACAACTTCCTCCCTGCCGTGACCTTAACTTACCTCCTGACTCAAAGGGAGCTGATGGTGGAACAGGTGATTTCCACGTGATTCATGTTTTCTCACAGACGAACTCTTCCCTCGGTCAGAAATAATAACGCTGAATTTCAATCAGCTGCTTTGGAGCTGATTGTTGTTGTCACTAGTAACACCTGAGCTTTCTCTGCTTCCACGAGACAAAATGTCTCCTGAGAAAACTGAGACTTCTCTCGCAGTAACAGTTCATGAAGTCCGGTGAAATCCTGTGACTCTCCGACAGCCTTCAACCTGAGCACAAGTGAAAATCAGCCAGGATGGAAAACAGCTGTTTAGGTGCTGAGCTGCGAAAAACAAGTCGGTTAGTTTGACAAACTGTGTGAAGCGTCCTTTTATTTCTGTCTACTTCCTGTTTAAATAAAAAAAATCCTGTAAAATGTGATTTATTCAAGTCATGTTGGCTTTTTTGCAGTATTTATGTACACAGGGACTTTATTTTGGGACCATTTTGGAATTTGATAATGTTTTTTTTCGCCAGTTCATTAGTTAGTTTCAGTAGTTACAGATATACTTTTATTTTGTTAAACAGTTTTAACACAGGCTCTTAAAGCAGAGTAAGATGATGGGAATCAAACTGACAACCTGCGTCTAAGATTAAAAGGTTCACTGTTTTTTTATTCCTGTACTTTTGTATTTATAATGTTTCTTTTTCAGTTGTTAACAAAGTGGAGAAAAAAGGTAAAATGTGGATTGTTTTAACACATTTAAATTCAGACACTTATCGCTCAAACACAGCGTCACCTTTTCTCAAATCTGACGCTTCTTAAAAAAAAGTGTCTGCAAATTGCTCATCTGTCATAAACTACAGCACACATAGACTTTATCCAACAAGTTTGGATGGAAAAAGAGGGTTTCATAATCTCCAAACTGATTTTATGCAAGTTTCATTTAATTTATGCGGTCGTATTAATCAGATATTAGCCAGTAAAGATGATTTGAGTGCTTTTCCCATCACTATTGTATAGCAACCTGTGTGGAGGTGCTCAATTAAAGAGCAACAACTGTCATAACAATACAGATTAATTACCAAAAGATACAATTTGAATGAGCACAAGAAACATCAAGAAACATTTACTTGCTGCCTTTTTTTACATGAGATCAAACAAACAGTTATTTATCTGTATTTTTCAGATTATTAAAGGAACAATCAGCAGTTTCCTTGACGACAGACCCGAGCCGTCAACTCAACGACCTGATGTCTCTTCCTCCAGAAGGTTGTCGCTTTAAAGAAACTACATTAACAGTCTAAATGAATGGATTCAGGGTGTATTTGATGTTTTCATCCACATGGTGGCGACAGAGCATTGCCCGTTTTTTAGCCAGCTGCCAGTTTGTGTGTTTTTTAAGGCGGTGCTGTCTGCTCGCTTTGTTGGCTCATACATGATCTGTTATCCAATTTCTGGTGCATATAACGACGATCGGATGATATTTAGCGTTTTAAAGCCACAAATTCAACTCACAAACACTTCAGCATCTCACTGAAGGTGGTGGGTGGCAAAATATTCACTTCTTGTCAGGAAACTGTTGGAACTTTTTCTCTTTTGTCTTGTTAAAATGGACGATAAAAGATATTTAAGCCTGTTTTTTTTTGTTTTTTTTAACAGTATTGGATTCACGACAGCTTGAGCATCAACATTAACCGCGCGCCCTCATGTAAATCTCATCAGATCGAATAAATGATTTGCATTCACGTCGAGCTGTCTGAAATCGTAAGGCTTTCAGACCACCTGCGCTGAACCTTCCAAGGCTCCTCACGCTGGACGCAGATGGTTTCTGTCCTAATGCCTCGCGACACAACGCAAACAAAGAGGCACGAGGAAAGGGGATATCCTCCTCTTCACGTCGCTGTGTTTACCCTACGCAGGCAGGATGTTAGTCAAACATCTACAGTGGCAAGTCGCTGCTGAAATCACCCTCTGTGTGTATGTCTCACTCGACATTACAGCAGCCGAGCAGAATAATCCGTCTGCAGTGTTGTAGCAGGAAACCACAACACGTCCCAGCTGATTAGTTAGCCGAGCATGTCTTCATTTTCCCCAAGCGGCTTCCAACAAACGCTCAGCGTCGGACCTCCGTCTGCAACGGCTCCCGCTCTCGTAGCGGCGGTTCTGAACCCACGTTTGTTTGTCAGTGTGTCAGTGGGATGTTTGATGCAGCTTTGCTTTTGTGATGGTTGACTGCAGCGCATTTTCAAACCCGGGAATGAGGACCAGGCCTGTTTTTCCGGCGGGCATCCATACGTGGGGAGCGGGTACCGTGGCATGTTTGAGTAATCCTGCTCTGCCGTGACGTTACGCGTAGGGAAATGAACCCCCCCCCCTCACCTCGATATCTGGCGATGCCACCTTTGCAGCTACATGCCACAGCTTTGCATCTGCCTCTGACAAAGACAAAAAACACATCTGCTTTACAGGCCGACGGAGGACGTGAAACAAAAGAGGGCCAAATCCTGATCCACAGCGCGAGGCCAGAACCGGTGTTGTGTGCCACGGTGTTTAGTCTGCAGATGTTTGTGTTACGCCGCAGTGACATATTTGCACAGACGACCCAAAGAAAACAGTTTCCCTCCCGCTGCAATAACAATAGACAGCCAGATTTTATTTGTGAGATTTTATCGAAGGGTGTGGGCGAGGAGACAAGTTGGCAGGTTTCAGAAACAACATCAGTTTCGTCTCTCTGACAATGGGAGACATTCCTCACGATGAACTGAATTCAATCTCGAGAACCTTCAATCTGGATTCTTGTTTTTCTCCTTGTTAGGGTTCCAGCATCTCCACAGATCCCGTGCTCGGCGTAATCGTTGGGAAATGTGCAACGAATTATTCAAAGACATCAAGAGTTTTGCATTTGCTGTAATGGTCCATAAAAACCAAAGTGTCTCTTTACAGTGTGCAAAATGATGAAATGTGCCGCTTTGAAGTTTTCCCTTTAAATAGTTTTTTCTTCAAGATCAAGTATGTTTTTTTCTATGGCTGAGGCTTCACATGAGGAGGAAACTCAAGGTTACTTGTGCCGCTTTTGTAACTCACAGAGAAAAATAAACGTAAAACGTACAAGGTTAATTTATTCGTCATTCTTTAACGCAGCATTTGTAAAATAACAGTCCAGCAGTGTTCCTGTTCTGTTGGTCCAAAAAAGAAAAAACATGATATAAATGGATGAGTATAAAATAAATCATTAGATCAAAACCACTTTTATGATGGGATGAACACCAAGGATCAGACAGGATGAACTGATGAGTCTATTAATGATAAAGTCTCAAGGTAAGACGGTATTATTTTGTAGTTTTTCAAGGTTTTAAGGATTCGGTAGCTGGAATAAAATGTTCATAATTCTTTGTAGCAAACGACTGATGAGCCTACATCCCATATTCACATTTCTACATTTCTTCTTCTTTTGGAAATGACAGTTTCCATTTGTGTCTGTCGCGAAAGAAAAGTATGTTTTTTTACAGGAAAGAATTAGACAAGAAGATTTTTGATCCATGGCCAGATTTAGCTTGTGGGTGTTTTTAATGAGACCTTGGAGAGTCTCCAAGTGTGTTCTTTAAACCGAAACATGATCTTTTCCTTAACTTGACCTGAACCAAGTGATTTTTGTGCCTCAACCTAACCAGATCATAAACGCAGCTTTGTTACGACGTAAAAAAAAAAAGAAAACTGATCCTCAAGAAGTTTAAACATATCTGTGGTTTGCAGGAACATAAATTACCAATATTTTTTCTGTTGTTAGACTTAGGCTTGTCTTTATTGATCCTTTTGGGATGACTCCCGCAAGCAAATTGAAATTTCCAGCAGCTTACAACAGAAGAATAGAGAGGCATAACAAAAAATACAGTAGAGAGGTATAGGTGCATAACTTACATCTGTGCTAAATGAACAGAATAATATGATAATAGTAATAAATCTATGAGCTGAAATCTTTTACAGCTAAAGGTTTATGAGGCACATATTAACAAAATATCAAGCTGCTGATTTTAGATATACAAATAAACGACGTGTATTCGAATGTACCAACCCAATCTATATCATTATTATCTATGTATGTTTCTGCAAAACCCTGAATACATTCAAAATGAAATGTATTCTATGTATCTCTTGTCTTGTTTCTCTCTTTCCTAGTTCAGGAAAACATCATGGTTTGGCTTAAAACTCCTGTTTTGGTCACAGCTGGAGGACGTCCGACTTCCTGTTAAGAACGGGCAGCAACGCCAACTGCTAACTGCTGTGGAAAAAAAATGCTCCCCTCAAAACCTGCACGTCAAAAATCTCGACGCAGAAACACATGACGTGTGTGTGCAATGCAGGTACAGTAGCGGTGCTCCTCCCCGACAGCCACCCGTCCTGTTTTTCATGCAAACAGAAACGAGCGTGACTCCTCGTGACTCGACACAGAACATCCTCTAACTGGATTACATGCTGTGGTCATGTAAACAGCTACCCATAGAGACTCCTTCTACATGTAAACACACGCTGCAGCCCACTTCAAAATTCAGACTTTCTTTGATCAGGCTTCAAAGGATTATCCATTTTCAGTCTCCATGTAATCGTATTCGAGGATAAAGCACGTCTCAGTTTAATAGTCTGTTTTTTTTTTTTCTAGTTTAGCGCAATGTTTAGCCTGTTGCCGCCAGCTGGTCCCGTCCCATCCTCCCGCCAACAAGTAGAACAAAGTTGAGCCGAGGTTGAGGGAGGGAGGGAGGAGATGGAAGCGCGCCGCTCTCTCCTCTCCTCGATCGGCGTCTTCATCCTTCCTTTCAGTCTCACTCCTTCCTGCAGACATCCGTCACATCTCCCAGCCATCCTCCTCGCCTGAATAACTGATGACAGAGCGAGCTCGGTGTCGGTGCAGCTCACAGGACTCGCTGAAAGCTTTTTTGAAAGCGTCCCTGTTCCTGATTAGGCGGTATTAAGAGAGTGTAACCGTAGAGGAAATATGAGAAAATATCAAGGGTTTGGATGCTCGACCGCACGGAGTCATTAAGAGTTGTGTTGTGGTCGCGCTGGAGTCAGAGATCTGCTTGAAATGGTGATTCGTGTATGTAAAGTTTTGGGTTTATACGGCTTTAGATGTAATGGTTTTAGCCACTGATGTCTTTTAAAATAAAAAAAAATGTGAAAGCGCTCTCTGAGGTCGGGTGAATCGGTGTTACAGCCTCTCCACCTGGGTGTTTTTTTTTTTGTCAGAGTAAGTTTCTGCACCTGAGAGATGGGAGCAGATATCCGAGGCCTGTTTGCCCCCCAGGTTTGCTGCTCTCTTTTCCCGGGCAGCCTCCGTATCCTCCACTTTCCCCTCGGCTCGTTCATGCAATAAAAAAAACCCACATCTGCCCTCACTTATCCAAACAAGCCTTAAGGCAAACCCAATCACCAGAATAATGTTAGATAAGTATGTTTTTTTTTTGCAGAACCACAGATAAGTTCAAACTGAATGCTGCAACTTTGCGTTTGGTTCAGCTGAATTTTTCTATTTCTCTTTCATGTGAAACTGGGCTAAGTTATCTGAGGGTCAGCTCTCAGCCTGCAGGTGAGGACTGAGCATGTTCAGCGTGAAGCCCGATACCGAAACAGGAAACGCGTGCTCGCGTTCGTTCGTCACTTGGACCGTCTCCCACCTGTGATCGTGGCGACCAAAACAGGTGTTGTTTAGCAAAACCGGTGATGTTTTCCGAACCCGAGCCGGGTGTTTTTTTTCTATCTAAACCAACCCAGAGCATTTGCACAGCGCTGTAACAAGACGGAAATCAAGAATTCAACCTAAACAAATGTACAGCTACGTGAAAAATCTTGACACATATATGTGAACATATATAGTCACAACATTACTCTGAACAAAGCCTGAAGGTAAACGGACACCTGGTCCTGTTTTAAAGTCATTTGTCGGCCAGATCAAAATCACAAAATCTCCTATGTTGATCTTTAAAAGTGTGTGTGTGTGTGTGTGTGTAGTCCCAGCAGGGAGTCCACCCAAGGGAATTGACATCACTCTGGTATTTCCCTCCTCTCTCTCTCTCCCTCCCTCTCTTGTTCTCACCCCTGTGATCTCGCACTCTCGGCCACGTCTCATGTTCTGGTCTCATATGGATGTGATCACATGTGTGGAGGTCTCGGCCCTCGATCCGACCGGCCTCAACCATAATAAAAACTGCCCCCAAACCTGCGCTGAATTTACACTCGGGGGTTCGAAAAAAAAAACCAGAGGAAAACACAGGATATCCTCCGACTCACATCTGATCACATGTCAGAGATCAAGGTGAAGGAGATCAGAGCTTTTCTTCACGCCGCCAGTGTAACGTTTGACATGTTGGATCGCTTTACGCAAAAGGAGCAGAGCTGATCTTCATCACATGGAATCTGTACATAAAACACTGACTCACCATGAAAGCTGGCTGGATGTGTATATACAACTTTTTTTTGTTTTTTCAAATCCGTGTCAACGCTCAAACTTCGTGTTCGCGTGATTAAAACCGGCCACGTATCTCAAACCTGGCCCGAACAATTGTTGAGTTATTACCAGTCAATTGAGCCTTCTCCTTTTACGGGCATGACGATGGGTTTGGAAGATTGGGGAGGGATCTGTGGAGAACTTTATGATCAAAAAGTGGCAAGATAACGCGGTCGTCGTCACCATGTGACAGCCACGGCAGGATGGCAGCTCAAAAATGTTTCATCCTCCCACAAGCTATCCTGTTATTGAGGACATCGCCTCAACATTTCACCTGCTCATCACACCAGCCATCGAAAAAAATCATCTCCTAAACAACTGACGTAGATGGGGATTTGCTTTAAATGCATAAAAAAGCTCCATACAGCTCATCCAGCGTAATCCAAGTCTCCAGAAGCCCTTTCAGCACAGCTCGTCGGATCACGCTGGACGAGCTGTACGCACGTTTTAAACACAAGTCCCCGTCCGCTTCCGCTGTTTAAGCCAGAAATGTTTTGTGGACTACGAAACCTCACACGACTTTCCATTCGGCATGCGGGTGAGTAGATGATGAAAATCAAGGCCTCATTAACTCAAGGGTTTCTGTAAGCGCGAGCTCACTTCGGGGGCTATTATTTTGCGCCGCTTGGTTGGCAAAAAACATCGAACCGATGAATAGTTTTCTTTGACAGCGTGTTGTGGAAGTGCAAAACAGCAATCACAGGACGGCACAGGCATGTTTGACTCTTTTATTTTTATTCTACACTTACAAAAATGTCAGGTAATAAAAAGTAGTTGCTATACACCTTAAAAACAATATAGAAAAACATCGTGTTCGCCATCGAAAAAATGAATCACAGTATTTATTTTTATTTTTTTTTAAAGAATAAAGGCACATGTTGCTCCCTTGACAACCCTCACTGTATTTACACAAGAAGAAGTATTTGTACTATGTGGCTGCTATTTTTTTTATTTATTTTTTTATTCGTGTGTATGTACATGAGTACAATCACAATCACACACACTCTCTCTCTCTCTCTCACACACACACACACACACACAAACACAAACATGAACACCAGCAAAAAGAAATCACATGTTCACTCCGGCAGTCGCTCGTGCGTCATCTTTCGTTTCGTAGAAAATGAACCTTTTGTTACTTTTTTTTACAGCAATAAAAAGAGATTGTGTCAAGTTTAACATCTTCTAGATACTGAGGCGAAATATAAACAAGGTGAAATCACTATTAGGCACATTTCTTTTTTTTTCTATATACACTTCACTCAAAGTAACCCCTCGATATGACAACGGGATGCACAGATGAATGACAGCTAAATCCTGTGAAGGTCTGGTTTGTGCAGCGACAACGCTGACACATACGGGGGAGTTTGTTTCTTGTTTCTTGACACGAAGGTGAACGCTTTTCACCAGCAACAACTTTTTCTTTTTTTTTCGTGTGTGTGCCTGGATCCCAACCTGAGAGATTTAATATTCACCGTCTGGATCCGACGTTCGACAAGGGGGAGAGAGAGACGAAATGCTTAAAAAACGTCGGCGGCCAACAGAATAAAAATTAAAAATGGCACTTGACAAAATTGCATCACTGTTACATCGCTGATTTTTTTTTGTTTGTTTGGTTTTTTTGCACAGACGCACAACAATGCCAAAGAGAATACAGGAATCCTCATGAATTTTGTAATGTTTTCGCAACCTGTTGTGAGTCACTGCAGAGGAGCAAATAACACCATAAATAAAAGAAGAAAAACCTTGAAATAATCATCATCAATTCAGTTCCCAGCACAAAAAAAACAACTATTTTTTTTTTTTAAAGAAATCATGTGCATCTAACCCCATAATTCACATTTTAAAGTGTTCCATTACGAATTTATTTCCATTTATACTCTTTCAGGAGTGTAAATGTACACGTGTGTGTTTTTTTTTAGATCCAACTTTGGAACATTTTGAACAGAACTCGTTAAAAATTGTTTGCAAATGTACCCCGACGACCTCCCGTCGCCCAGAAAGTACACGCAAAAAGACTTATTGCTGTTCAGAAAAGTAGTGTAGATAATGGAGCAGCTCTTTCTGCTACAGGCTGCTGATTTCAACAAGACGCAATTTTACTCCAAAAGGAAATTAAAGCATTATATTCGGTGATAATGGTGATAATACACAGATTCCTTTGAGAAGCGCAGGTCTGAAATGACATTTTTCCACCAGTGTAAAGTAAAGTGAAGTGTTTTTTACTCCAAACAAAGATGGCAGCCACAAAAGAAGCTGTTTTGTCCAATGAAGGTTAGAAATGGCTTATAAAACCAGTTATGCTTGGATTTCTTTGACTAATACAAGCTGTCACAATCCTCACCAAGGTTTTTCAGAACTTTACTCTCTATTTCTGCTTGTGATATGAATGTTTTTACCAGTGCAAACTTTTAAAATTTAAAAAAAAAATGATGATCATAAGAGGCTAAACGTCCTTGACATCTTGAAATATACATTTTTTTCTTTTGCCACCAAAGTGAGGGCGTCTGCTATTATGAATTCAAAGATTAAATTGTGGGTATTTCTTATGGATTTCTGAATGTTGCGTTCAGAAAGATGCCCGGGCAACAGGATGTGAACAACCCCTGCATGTCTCGGCGTTTCATCACACACAATCTTCGCTCTGAAGTGTTTCTGCTCAGCTGGAAAACTCATCACTGCTCCGCATTGTTCTCTTCATCTTTCTTTGCTAGTTAAAGCCCAAACCTCATCCCATGTTTTCTCCTCGTCGCGCTCCCTTTTCCTCTCCAAGATTGTTTCCCAGGCCCGGGCTAACAGGAAGCGAGCACAATGTGTTGGCTCACGAGAGAGATAACACGGACAGGAAGGGGCGGGCGCAACGCCCCAGATGGACAGGAAGTTGAGTCCGCTGTTTGGTTTAGCTGATTAGAGGACGGAGAGCGAGCGAGACGGTGTGGTAGAGATACGGTGAGGCAAACAAGGAGAGGCGGAGGAGGACGGGAGAAAAGACTTTAGAGGCTGCTTCTAAGTATATATGCGAACCCGACAGGAAAGCATTGAGAGGGCTTCCAGCTATTGTATCCACCGTTTATCAAACGGCATTCCGCACAGGACAGTTTTAAAGAAATAAGTTCAGGTCCAAACAAAACAGAATAAACAGGAGAGCAAATAAACGTTAGTGTCTAAACAAAAAAAAAAAAAATGTACATCGAAGAAGCAGAGCGACCGTCGTGCAGACACGTGGTCGCGTGTTCAGCAGAGTGAGAACACCGAGTTTAAATACTTCATTGTTAAGATTTTTCTATTTGGGGGAATGGGCGCCACTTTAAATCTAAGCAGACTGATTTATAAGTTGTCACCGCGGACAAAGAGTAACCTTTTACCTTTGTGAATCACTTCCTAACTGCGAGAGCAGTGATTTATTTCCATAACCTTCGTTCATACAATGCACCAACATGTCGGCAGGTATTGTTTAAATGCTACAGAGTCACTGATTTACGCTTATCGGACGATCGGCCAGCGGGTACAGTCAGCTTATCCTCGACGTTATTAAAGGATATACCGAGGTGATAAATCACACAACGCACAGATGGAGCAACAAAAACTCAATTGGCAACTGTTTTTGATGGATGGATGTTGAGTCGGGTCACCTCTCAAGCAAAACTGACAGTTTGGCTGCTTTTTTTTCCTTCTTCGTGTCATTATTAATTAAACATCTTTGGTGTTTCTTTTGCATTTTTGGTCACACCAACTGAGCAGCATCTGAGGCTCTGTGGCCTCAACTCCGGGGGATTGTCACATTTCTTGACATTTCATAGCGAAAACAATGCATCAAATGTTGAAGACAGTAAAGTCAAACGATTCAGCGGTGACGGTAAATATTAGACGCAGCCCTAATGGAGTTAATAAGCCTTTAGTTTCTTCAATGTAACATGACAAAAACACTGTTGTCGAAGGATTCAAGCTTTGTTTAAATGTACAGCACCTTCATGCTTCTGTAAATATGCTTAAAAATCATCTAAAGATTGTCAGATTTTAGGATCAGAGACTTTATGTTCGGACTGTTGCCAAAAGGGATGAGAGGTTAAAGTTATTCGTGCCACCTCAGAGTCATCGCGACTGCCCAACTAGCTGCTCGTGCCACTCGGCGTTTCCTGAGTTGTCTGAATGACTTTTGTTCTAGCGAGACCTCTGAGAATTGGGCTTTCATCGCAACAATAACTGTGATGATGGCTTCTGTCAAATAAAACCCTGGGAACACACTGTCATGCCGTCCGAGCAGCAGTAGCTCCATTTCCTCTCCGTCTGTCTGTCTGTTTGTCTTTTTGTCTCCTCAGAGAAGAAGATAACTGGGAAACTGGACCAAATGACTTACTTAGAAAATGACTCCTCGCTAATTTTAGATGGTCAGTTTCATGGAAGAACTGAAAGGAAACAATAAAACAATGCTAAATATCATCAGCGAATCTGTGACTAAACTCAACGAGAAGTGGGCGCGTCACAAAACAACTCCCTGGACATCACAGACCGACGAACAGCTACCAGTTTTCCATCAGTTTAACTTTCCTTAAAGCCAGTACTTTTTAGTATTTCAGACAAATAAAAACATGGCACCCTGCTGTGATCAAACAAGTTCAAACTTCTTTGAGTT
The DNA here is from genome assembly GCA_900302685.1 of Spondyliosoma cantharus. Lineage (NCBI taxonomy): Eukaryota > Metazoa > Chordata > Actinopteri > Spariformes > Sparidae > Spondyliosoma > Spondyliosoma cantharus. The sequence continues at coordinate 80,322 of OMLP01009485.1, read as the reverse complement.
AAAACCCAAAGTTTTTTTCACCTCAAGCAGTAAAACGCCTGCAGCGCTCGTATTTACAAATCAACGTCAGATCAAAAATGAAATCAGCTTGTTCTCGTCACGTTCCTGGTCCTTTTGTCAAATATAAAAAAAATAAAACACATCAAAGATTAAAGAGAGTTTACAAGGCCGTCAACGCCAAAAACAAGAGTTAGACTAAAAATACGGCTCAAAATCACAAATTAACTGCTTTGACGTGCACCATTTTGCATCCCTAGAACATCGAATGTTATTAAAAAAACATACATATAGGTACATATAGGCTTTGCTTCCATGTTTAGTTGTGCATTGTACGGACTTAATTTAAAAGAGACAGGATACAAAGCCTCCAGTACAGTCACTGGTGGTAAACAGGCGCGTCTGACCGCAAGATAAAATATTGGCAGTTTCTGCAAAACCACGTGTTTCGATGTGTAAACGTGCCGTATGAAATATTCACATTTCTACACAACATGTAATGTCACATTCAACATGTTTATGACCCGACTTTCAAGAAGGCGGCCAAGCTATTGAGCGCAGTTCAAGCCTGCGTTTCAACATTTGTAAGCGTGATATTACTGGATATTTATTTTATTTTATTGGCAGCAATTTGATCTCCAGCCACGTTTGTCAAGACCAAAGCAACATTTTCGTGCCTAAAACTAAGCCTGTCATATGCACGGCGCTGTCACAACATGAAATTTGAAAATTTAACATAAAGAAATGTTAAGCTTCAACATATTCGTGGTTTGCAGAAACGCACATTGCCAGCATTTATTCTGGTGAGTGAGGCGGGATGCAAAATGGTGCCGCATGAAGGAGCTGAGTCATGAGCTGAATGCATAAAGAATAACTGAGTAACATTGCTGGCCAGCAGTGAACTGATTACCACATCAATTATCCTCGATAAAGTCTGATTAGCTAAAGCCTGAAGTGGAGTCTCTTCTAATTGGACTTCCAGATCTTCTCAGGTAGAATAAAGAAAAGGGTTACAAAACATCTGCGATGGAATAAAATGCATCCTCGAGCAGTGAATCTCACGCTGTCGCCAACAATCAATCTCCTCTCCCGATCTGTGAAGCAGCGAGTTCTCACTTTCTCCTGCGCCGTGATTATCCTCGCATTGCTTTAGAAACCTTCCCGGCATGTCATCGGAGGTGGCGAAGGGCGGCGCGTCATCAAAAAACAAAGTGGTGGAGCTTCCTGGAGTTTGATGCAGCTCTTTTTCTTTCTGAGCAGTCTGCGGGGCTCACTGACGTACACTTGATAGCAAAAGTGTTGCTGTTACACTGTGGAGCGCCCTCAGTTGTCTTCTTGTTATGAACCAAATTGAAAAGCGTGGTACTATAGGTGCGTATGAATGTGTATATCTACCTCACCTTTGTGTGAGCGTATTTTTATGGCTGTTTTTCGACGCGTGTGTTTGTGTGTATATTTTGGCATCACATATGCTAATTAACAGACGCTCTCCCATCAGTATTGATGGTAGTACTCAGGTCCGTCCACGCCGTACAGCTCGGCCAGGGTCCTGAACCTCGGCCCCCAGTCGCTGAGGAAGTCGTAATCCAAGTTCGAGCCGGTGGAGGAACTCTCCAGAGAGCTGAGGCTTCCGGCTAAAGACTCGGGCCCCTCGTAGCCGTAGATGTGGAGCGTGTCGTAAGGGAAGCCGTCTCTGTCGTGATCCGCCTCGTCTTTCTTCATCTCGATCATCACGGCCATGTCGCCCTTGCACGCGGTGGGCTGGGAGAGGTGAGGGGGTTTCTGGACCATGGCGTAGAGCGAGGGGTGTGGGTGGTGGTCCGGGTGACGGAGTAGGGAGCCGTCGTGGCAAGCGGAGGAGAGGATTGAGACATCATAGCTGAAAGAAAAGATTAGAATATAATATAATATGTTAGCTCATTAATAACCGATGAATAGGATCTTGGTTTCATTCATAATTTAATATTTGATTCCAGGGTAACATTTACTGATCTGCAAAAAAAAATAAATAACAATTTGTCCTAGTTATGACAAAGTAAGGAAAACAAAGAGTGAGAGAGCGCTACCAGAGGAATACAAACATAACCTAAGATTATAAGATAAAACATTTAAGCCTATTTCACCAATCAGATGTAAGATTTTTACGTTTCTAAAACATTAAGGTCATTCAGAAAGCCACTAAATCCTAAATCTAGTACATATTTGATTGAATGAGAACAGAAATGTCAACATTAATATCAGTTTTCTGTCTTGACGCTGCTCCACTTCCTGCGATTCGCAGTTATTTACTACTCCACCCGAGCCTTGATGTCTTTTGACAGCATTCGATGCGATGCAGTTAATATGGCTGGTATTGAGGATTATGTATGGTCTTAAAAACTATTTAAATATGGATAAGATTAGATTCAGATTAGATTAAACTTTAATGGTTTAGATAAAGTGGGTCAGCAGATTGACAGATACAGCAAAGAAGATAAATATTGCAAATGGGAAGAGTTAATAGACTGTGTGATATTTTTTATGAAGTATAAAGAAAGTGGAGCATCGATACAGGAAGAAATTATTAAGCACGGTATAGTTCATATGCATTGCATGTTTGACTTGTAAATTAAAGCTGATTATTCTGTTTCAGCGGTTTTGAAATCGTTTAAATTCTCAGCAATTAAACAAGAAAGGCTGGGAAATGCACTTTCTGAATAAAAAAACATCTACATACCCATTAGTGTCCATCTCTCCTCCTCCCTCCTCATCGTATGTGACCAGCTGCTCGTGAATCTCCCCGCTGTTCTTCATGTTGGCCAGAGAATCCTTCTGGTAGCGTTTCCTCATCACAAACAGGATCACTATGACTGGAAAAAACACAACAGAGGAAAGT
>OMLP01009485.1:31293-67374 GCA_900302685.1 Spondyliosoma cantharus | reverse complement strand
CCCCCGCCTCTCTGTTTATCTTCCCTTTAGTATGTTTCAAGTTCCACTTAAATTAAACAGCAACACTTCACCTAAATCTTTCATCTGACCACCTTAGGCTTTCATCTATTCTGACTTTTAATATTTGACTAGAACAGTCGGTAACACTTTTCCCCTGGCTTTCATGTATTATATGCTCGTGCGGTGATCAGAAATGATGAAAACTGTTTTACTTGTGCCATTTTGTGTCCTTAGTCGAATAACCCAAATAGGCTTTTGCAAAATCTGATGTAACAGAGCACCAACCTTTGCCTAAATATCAATGTCTGGATCAAAGGAAGCGTCTCCGTCGAGTTTTTCTTTTCTTTTTTTTTCACACCATCCTCTGTGTCACAGTCTGTTTATTTAAGCTGACATTTTTTAACGTGCACAATTATTTCCACATATCTTTTACTCCCGAACGGCGCCGGATCTACTGGCTACAGATGCTGCTCTGAATTTAGAATAATCTTTTTTAATGATAATAAGAAATGGAGATAGCAGCAGTCAGCTGTGTGGAAAAAAAAAAGGAATACAAGTGGGTCAATCGAAATATATAATAACTGAGCCGGTTGCTCTGAAGTCTTTTAAAACCACACTGCTGTGTATTAAATTATACAAAAATATGAATATCAGTTAACAGTCTGTCCGTCAGATTGATTAAATATTTACATTTATTCAGTTGGAATTCGGCACAGATCTCATGGTGCCCAGAGGATGAATCATGACGATGATTTGGTGATGCTCACTGACTTTTCGCCACCCAGAGCAGGTCGAAATCCATTATTCAGTTCAATTATTCAGGGAAATATTTAATCATCATCTACAGGATTCACGGTTCCCAGATTATATATGACATTGACCGTGGTATTCCCTGACGTTTCCTCCAGTGATACAATGTGAAAAAAATTGTAATTAATGGTTCAAACATTTCTGCATTACAACTGAACGCATGTTAGCATGCTGACATTAGCATTTAGATCAAAGCACGGTGGGTGAGTACACTATAGCCTCACAGAGCTGCGAGCTGCTGACTGTACAGTAGCTACTGGCTGCATGTACAAACAAACACAGTGGAAGTGGAGGAATTAACCCCCGGACGGTCACTTTGATTAAACGCATTAAAACATATATTCCTGAGTGCCACCCTCATGCATGTATAGGACACGGCAGCAGATGGCCTGAGTGCTGTGGCGATGTTACAGAGGAACGAACCCCACAATGGTTTCATACGTTTTGTCATTTTTATAACATGCAACATTTATGCACTGACATATTGTTCAGCCCTAATAAACACGCAACTAAAATGTGTGCATGCTTTCCAGCATTTCCCTGATAATTTAACTTCTTGGTGCATTTTTCCACGACTACCCAGCAAAACAAACAGCAGCACAGTAGCACTACGTGTGACGAGTTCCCTGAACATCCTGAGCCGGGATGAGTTCAGAATACATAGAGAGCCATCTGCAAGTCCACCGAGCCACTTGCTCTCATTATTTTCAATATTTGCTGTTGTGCATTCTAGACAACACTTATGGTCCCAGGCAGGCTTTCTAAATCCCCCGTCTGGCTGGAAGAGCCAAAGCACGCTTTGAGAAGTTAAAATAATTTCAACTTTCAGCAACAAAGCGCTGTGCCTCAAATGGAGTTTCAGTCGTTGCATAGCAACAAGTGCAGAGGCCAGTGCTTTCCCTCTGAGGACCGTTTAGAGCAACGAGCACTGGAAGAAAGGTAAATATGCTCGGAGCACACAAAGACTTACTGCCATGGTCTCTGATGGAGAAGTTGGAGCTCTCGCTGGCCAGGCTGAAACGAAAAGTGGCGGGCTGGTCGTCTTTATCCGCGGCTCTCAGCGTTCCTATCACCTGAGGAGAGATTTAAAAGGAGGAATTAGAGGAAACAAACTTTGTTTTTGTCTAGATTTATGCAGTATGCAATCGCTAAAATGCAGTTTAAGGCACCGTATTATACTGTATGTTCAATGCATTTTACATGCAACCATGTTAGAAACAGAACTACTCAGTTTATCTTACTGTATCAGTGACGTCGTTCTCACAGAGGAAGATCTCATCCGAAACCAGTTCAGGCTTGTTATCGTTGATGTCCCGAACTGTAATGTTAACCTTCACAAAGGACTCCAGACCTGCAGGGGAGAGACACCAGCGAATGGTTAACTGTAGTGCATTTTGTAATACAGTTGCCTTAACTATCTCACAGCGTGCTGACAGAGGGAATAATGAAAAGAAATGCGCAAGACGTTTGAGCGAGCTGTCCACAGGGAGTCTCAGCGCGGACGTATGTGGGAGGGATCAGAAACATCCGTACATGTAACTCTTGTGATCTTATTCGATGCACATGTCAGACTCAATATGCGACAACAGACGAAGATTGCCAAACACACACGGAGGAAATACATTTGTGCGTTTTTACTTTCCATTTTTCCTCATTTGCTCGTTTTTTGCGGAGATTCAAAAATCCCACTCGTGAGTTCACACGCAAAGTCCGTCGTTTTTACGACGTCTCCGAGTTTTTTTGAAGCCTTTCCTTTACGTAAGTTTTAACTTCTCTTTCGTCTCGTACGGCTCAGCTCGCTCAGCGTGTTTGTCTTCACCTTAATGAAGAGATGCGACTGCTTTGCCACAATGCTGATCAGCTGCGTGCGTCTCTGTCTTTGATGGAGCTGATTAAGGTCAAGTGACTGAAAGGATTTCTATTCGTGAGCTTTTTTGTTTGGCAGCTTTTTTTTTTTTTTTCCATCACATCAAAGCAGCTTTAACATTTATCCTACATCACTGATGTTGTTTTTGAATATGCATCTTTTTGATAAAAATGCGCGGCTCTCTTGCTCGTCTCTTGTACTGAGATTTTTGAAACTATCTTTAGTACAGTACATGTACTGTATATCAGGGACCTTGTCAAGCTCTGGGGACCATTGTGTGCCTTAAACATCGTGACAAGCCACGGAAATAGATCATTGGATTTCATTCAGTGCAAGTCTAAAAATATATAGTTTGGTTTGGAAGCTGCAAGTGAACAAAGAGAGCAACTAATGTGATTTTCCTGCTTGCTCTCGCCTTCCCGTGTGGGTCGACCAGGTGTTGAGGCAATATATTAAATCTATAAAAAAAAAAATCCCTGTTAACCCATCCCTCAATAAATCCAGAGGAGCTGCTCGGCGAGAACAAACCGTCTTTTTGGCCTCTCTAACTCCCTCCCTGTATGCATTGTTTGAGAACACACATGGCTTTAATTTTTTATCTGCGGTTCTATCGCTTAAAGGAAACAGGATGAATAAATGAGTGTGTGACGTACCACTTGGCTCCTCCTGAGCTTTAACTTGAAACACGTGTGTGGCCTCCAGCTCTCGGTCCAGCATCCTCAGGGTGGACAGCTGGCCTGAGAGCGGGTGGATAGCGATGGGACAGTCCTTGTCTAAGATGGAGTACCTGGAGAGAGACAGAGAGAGAGAGAGAGGAGGAGATCAGTGTACAGGCTCAGGCAGCGACATTATTCGTTCTCTGGAGACGTTTGCACGATAGCGTACCGTATCTGCTTGTTGGCGGCGTCGGGATCTTTGGCCGTGACTCGTCCGATGTTGTTTATAATGCTTTCTTCCTCCACAGTGAAGGTGTAGAACTCCTGGGAGAAGACCGGTGGCTCGTCTACATCCAACACCTTGATGACTACCTGTCAATTTAAAATCATTCGTTCCGGTTGAAGGTCAGCTTTGTGCACGTTTGGTCGAGTCTTATCGTGACTCAGACCTGTTAGCTAAGACTCTTCTCCTCTGCTCAGGAATACATAACGCCTACAGCCGATGAAGGAAAACAAGAAATAAACACTGAATTTGAGGAGAAACTGAGTTAGTTCTAGAGGGTTATCTGTCCACGCAGCAAGACTTTATTTGAGGAGAAATGTTGGAATAAATTGCTTCAGTCTAGAAATAAACATCTTCGAGTCTGGCGAGTGTATAAAAGTTTGAAATGAGTGAAAATAGCTGCGTTTTAGATCAAATTACTTGAATCTTTAGGGCTCTGGAGGCCAAAAAACAAGAAACAAATTTGCAAATTAAGCAGCAAATTACTTAATGGTGTAGTACGATATGTGGCTTCGCTGTGCAACTAAATTTTAAGATTTCATGACTGATTGAGGCATGAAAGACATATAAGTTAATAATTATCATATTTCCAATCAAATACCCTCCAGTTTCCAAATCATCGAGTGTTCAGTTGCGTTAACATCACTGCATCTACATTTCCTTCTTTCCTAATACTAATAGAAAATGGATGAAACGCAGCCGACAGCTTTCCCGGACGATGACTTCGAACCAGATGTCCTGTCAGATATTTACCTGGGCGTTGGTGACAGCGCTGTTCGTGTTGTCAGCAGGAAAGTGCAGGTTTCGCAGGTCTTCTCGCACCCCGACGGTGAACGTGTAGGTGCTCTTCGTCTCGTAATCCAAAGCCTGAAGATCCCAGAGAGAGGCGAAGGGGGAATTCAGCACGTGATATGCAAAACAAATCTACTGACAAAATAAGATCCCAATATGAAAGGTTGGTTTCACAAACCGTTTATAACGTATTAATGATTAAACAACAAACCAAATAGGCGACATTCACCTTCGTGTCCATGCGGTCTAAATCTTACGCAGCTGGAAAACCGACATTTATCTGTTTTCTCGCTAAACAAAGTAAGTTGTTCTCCTCATGAAGTTTAGTTGTTTCCATAGTTGACTTCATCCTCGGAGGTATTTTCACGTATCTCGCACCTGTCTTTCAGAGCGAGGAGCACATCGCATTTGCACTTTACTTTTTACGCGCTCGAATGCGTTTTTCCTGTCTCCGTCCTCGGAGCATTTACACCTGTTCACCGAGGACGGCAGGTGTGAAAAGGCTTCTAAATGTAACAGCCCGGTGGAAACAACCTGGTTAAGCTCATACTCTGGATTTAAGGAGACGCATTCAAACGCCAACTTCTTCCTCCACGTTAAACGCACCGTGCGCCGAAAATACAGCCGCACAAATTGAGACTCGCGCAGTGTTACAGATACATTTTCGCGTCAACAAATACGCGGCAGCGAGCTCTGCTTACTGTCACATTTCCTCTTATCATTTCTTCCCCCTGTATTAGAAATAACCTGTTCACTTAAATGTTGTTTCTGGCGGACTGTTTTATCTGTGGATGGGACACCACAGGTAGACATATTCCGTTAACTGGATTATTCACGGAAACGGGGATACTCAGTCGCAGGCTATCAAAGGCGTGTGTAAACAGCTTAACAAGAATAAGACCTTAACCGCAGTGTGGCTGATAGCTGGCTTACTCTGTGCATGTAAACACAGCCGGTGAGAAAGATGAGAAGGGCTGCAGAGCTGAGGGGAGAAGATTGTGGTGCGATTCGATTCCAGGCCGGCGTTGAGTACAAGCTATTACACAGCTCATTTCATTAGAATGCATTTTCTGCTCTGTGATGTCCTAAATACTTTATCATGAAGAGCACAATCCAGCCAAGCAAAACCTGCTAGAGTTCCTGCAGGCGGAAATAGTTCTCCCAAACCAGAAGGAGGACAAGAGTTTAGGGTTTGAATAGCATGTTGGGCATCATTGTCCTTCAGAAAATCTCACATTTGACTTTGGAATTGAAAATGTTCCATGTAATTGTTGGCACAGTTTGTAAGGAGTGAGAGTACTCAAATGCCGGAATAAGTGATACGTTCAAATTTGTGCGTGCGAGATGTGTACCGCGCTGACAACAGCTCACTTTCGCATCGGGGAGGTTGGAAGGTACGGTGATGGAATTTCAGTTGAGAAAGCTGCCAACCGCTGGATACTTTCAAGGAGACCATGGCACGATTTCCCGCCTGGTGTTATTAACGTGACCACGTGGGGGCCGGATCAGGTATTTTAAGCCCAAAAAAATAACTGTTTCACAACCCTAAACGGTGAACAGGTATGTGAAAAAAATAGGTCAACAAAAGTATCAACGTATCAGTGATTTGCAGAAATGTTCCTTTTATATATATTCTGGCGATTAGGTTGCACTACCTGATGACTTTCATTTCATTTTGAATTAAATTGAGCAACTCATATGTTCACTCTACTCAAGTGGGTACTTGGAGAGACTGTGAAGTAGCTCAATGAATGTGAAAAACTTGAAATAGTGAAGAAAAAATGGTTCAATGTTAATCCAGAGTACATTAGTTGTCTCAAAGGCCAACAGATCCTATGAAAGTAGTATATAAGTGGCTGAAATGTCCCATTTTTGCCACTTAAAGAGGGAGAACAGTCGCATGAATGCAAACATGATAAAGTATTGAAGAAAAGAAATGCACAAGGCTTAAAAATCAACATTTTCAGGGTATAAATGTGGTGTATGGATTCATACTTGCCAGTGAACAACTGAGTGTTCTCTGCTGCAAAGTACTATCCAATACAGACATGAAGCCGACACGCTTTTCACAGAGGTAAAATGAAGAGGTACTTGAGCCCCTTATCCACTCTGTGGGAGTGTGTTGGACTGGAAAGCCCTGCTCAACTCTATCAAAAATTGTGGACAGCAATCACGCAGAGAGGCAGAGAGGTTAAACGTCCGTAAGTATCCCAACTAACAAAAAAAAAATTAACTTGCCGCACCAAAAGAAAGAAGCACAAGGGCTGAATCGCGACTTTAAACAAGCGTTAGCCTTGAGATCGTCTACTAATTTGTCGCCACGAGAGCCTCCTACCTTTTTGAGCATGAGGTTGCCATCCCTGTTAGCGCTGCGTTCAATAGCAAAAATTTGGGCAATGTCATTTGGGATTGTGAAGAGGGGCTCTTTGTTCTGAAGCTCATCTCTGTCCTCCAACTCCAGAGTGCCTATCTTCGCAGTCACACTGTGGTCCTCCGGAACGCGGATCTCGTACATCCCTGCAGACAGAAGAGACAGTGACAGTATAGGTCAAGAAAAGAACATGTTATGATTGTAATCTGACCAGGAGAGAAACTTGCTACACATCTCTTAATCGTAAACACAGATCGCCGTATAGCTCTAGCGCTCCGTTCTTACTCCGGGTGAAGGAAGCTATGTTGTCGTTGGTGTCAGAGATGGTGATGGTGACAGAGGTGGTGGCTGTGCTGCCAGAGGGCATTCCTCTCATGTCCTGAGCCTTGACCACCACCACATACTGACTCTTGGTCTCGCGGTCCAGATTTCTTATCTTGCAGCTGATCAAACCTGGAGAGAGACGGGCAGACAGAAGGGTGTTATCTCCGAGGTCAGCTCGGACTCATATTCCAGAATAAAACAGCTCGTCTCGGTTAACTTATTAAAGAAGACAGAAGACAATGTTGCTGTAGGATGAAATCATGTCGGACGTCAGTGCAGTGAGCTCACCTGACACGCTGTCGATTTGGAAGGTAGAGAGGTCTTGGATCAAAGAGTACCTGAGCTCTCCGTTGGCAGTGGTGGGGTCATCTGCATCGGTTGCCATCACCTGAACTACTTTTGTTCCTAGAAAAACACAAGTGTTACAGAGAACGCGTGTCGTCAATAACACATCGTGCTGCGGCGTCAAGTGTTCAGCAGCTGGATTCATATTGAACATCATGGCTGTCTGACTGATTAATGCATTGTGATTATGTGCTAAAACTGTGTTATTTAAGTCAGCAACGTGGCTTTTTTCACAGAGGGGTGTGCTAATGATTGTGACAGGTGTTGACATTATGTTTCATTTTTGCCAGCCTTTCAAAAATGTCCAGTCTATTTTTAATCTAAAGTACCACTCAGTAGTAAATGTCAACCACATGCAGGGACGGAAACTTTGCACAAGAAGAATTTTGCGTCACTTATAGTCATAGAAACACTGATATTCGTGTTTTTAGCGTGTGCGTTTTCTCATAGAGGCCGATCGCAGAACGCCATGTATGTAATCATTACATTGCCGTTGTTTCTAGTCAAGTCAAAAGACATTCAGGGCGAACACGTTTGGGTTCAAAGACACGCTTTAGGTTAGACCTACGATACGTGTTATATAGGATAACTTCTCTCTCCCATATATGTGTATTTTTCCTTGAGTTATGACTGTTTGCTGTTGCAGTTATGGTCCTGGCGTAAACATTAATTATGATGTTCCACGAACAACAGCGACAAGATGATATCAGATTGTGAATATGACAAAGAGTTCTCCAAATAAACCTAATTTGACTCGCCTCATTCAATCACACCTTGAAAAACGAAAACTTTTCAACCTGAAGTTGATCTTTTTTCATATGAATCCCCTGACAATAACCCAACTCACCTATCGTTGATCTCTCCGCAATAGATCCATTATACGCTTTGGGGAAAACGGGCGTGTTGTCGTTGATATCCGTCACCTGGACGACGAAGTCTCCGGAATCCTCGATCAACTTCCTGTTCCCATCGTACATCCTGGCGGTCAAATGGTACGAGCTCTTCTCCTCTCTGTCCAGAGATCTGCTGACGAACAGGTCTCCTTTCCCATCCACCGTGAAGATGGAGTTTGCTCCTTCACCTTCGATTTCAAAGCTCTTCACCTCCAGCGACTGGCTCGACTTCAACTGGGAGAGAAAAAGAAAAATATGAATACAGCCGACTGGAGCGAGGACTCAAGTCAACAACCAACCAGGGCATCACCACAAATAAACTACAGTATTCTAGCAGAAACGCTCAGATATTCATCAAAGAGCTGGTTAGCAACAAGTTAATGCCCCAGATTCTTGGCATGAAACAACATCAAACTGAATGAAAGTGACAAAAATATACATGTGCTTTCCCTTCAGGCAGCCGTGGCAAGTAGATTACTGACCATTTGAAGACTAAACTGCGTAAGATGGGCCCAGGAATTAGACCAGAAACGTAAGGAGGATTCTTGTGTTAGTGATGTTAACGTACCTGTCCTATCTTGTAGGGGCTGGGAGCCGGTTTCTCTTCCTCGACGTAGAGAGAGTTCCAGATCCAATGTCTCTTCTGCCTGATCAGGACAGGATGAGACTCCTTCTTCACAATGTCAACAGGGCCAAGCTTCTCTGCTTCCAGCACAGGAAGGCCCGAATCCTCAGCAACAGCAGGTAAAACGCACAAGGCTACGGTGGCCATAAGCCCCGTAGTCAACAGCTGGAGCAGAGCCATCATCTGGGAGAGAGAGGAAGGAGGAATGAGGGGAATGAGGAGGGAGGGAGGGTAAAAGGCATGAATAAGGGTGAGAGAAGGAAGAGGCGAGTCCGAGATGAATATGGAGGGAGTGGGAATGAGAGAGGGAGCAAAAAGAAGGAGAGAGGAGATCACATTAAAACCACTTATCAGCCGTGGACAGACCCCTTCACTGTGCCAGGGTGTGACTCAGAGTGAAGGCCAAGGACTCGCCGTCCCCTTACAGGCCGCCGCTGAGCTCGAGGTCTAGCTATCATTTAGGACCAGGGCTCTTAAACCTTTTCAGCCTGGGACCCAAATGAAACATTTAGCCTCTCATCATGGGACCTGGGCTGAGGAATTTCACTACTGTGGCCGTTTGGGGATCCATTAAACATAGGCCTGTGACCCATTTTAGGTCCTGACCCACTGGTGCCGCATGAGAGAGAGAGACAGAAAGAGAAGGAGACAGACAGACAGAGGCGCGAAGACAGAGACAGAGAGAGGAGCTGACATTAAAACCACTTAGGATGTCTGTCTTCATCAGCCATTAGAAAAAGGGCATTTACCATAAAGGGACTGGTTGACATTTTACATTTCTGATTGGTATTTCCTTTTTTCCTCCTTTAATACATCACATAAAATGAGGGGGGGAAAAGAAAGGGTTTGGGTACAGAGCAGAGAGGGCTCTGTTGGTGTTACATTACATGATTATTGGGTCAGCTTTGAACGCTACTTTTCAAAATGCGATGGTTAACAGTGGAGTTTGCACAACGAGGGGGCCAACAATCAAACACATTCAGACCTAAAGAAAAGACGGCAGACTGCATTGACTCGGCCAAAACAAATAAGCAAGTCCACATTGCCGGTGGATTTAGCTTTTTGAGATCAATGACTTGGAAAAACAAGAAGTACTAAAACTACATAAGCAGATCCGTAAAGCTTGTTGTTTAATCTAAATGAAACCCAACTGTTGCAGAGAGAAACAAAAGTATCGGATGAATTGAATTTTGACGTGATGATGGCTCAAGGGGGAGGTCACCAAAGTTCACAAAGATCCATCCCATTCGCCAGAAGAATGTGTCGGCATTTCACTTTTATGTGCAAATTTGTACATGACATACGTCGTCTACGACGTTGAGAATACACGTTTATGAGCGGTCAATGTCCAGGCCAGCGACCACTGTTTGAGGCAGTGTTTCAACATTTGTAAGGGTGACACCACTGGATACATTAAACAAGATGCTGAGACATTTTAAAGCTGATGTTTTAAGCCCCAAAAAAAGTTTTTTTGTGCCTTAAATTGCCCGGAACATCAAGCACAGCCTTGTCAAGATATCAACATGTCAAGATACGTAGAGTAACACATCAGTGGATGGTAGAAACATTACACATCACCAACAACCATCCTGGCGATTGGGTTGAAAGAACATGATTATATCAGAAACACTCAAAACCCCAAAAATGTAACCCTCCAGCTGCATTACTGGAAAAGCCAGGTGATCAGAAAAGTCAACAGGATCTTCCTCTGGAGAACATGAAAGTCTATATGAGACTATTTGAACGATGATGAGCTGACATATGTTTCAAACCACTCCTGTATTCATACACAGTTGACTGCAAAGGCTGTCTCACTTCTTCTTTTCAACGTGACGGATAGTTTCTCACCACATCACTGGTGTTTGTTACATCATGAACATCACTGATACGCTGCACGATGTAACGCGCAAACAACTCGCAATATTGATTTCCTCGATAAAGACAGATTAAATTGTCCTCGGGCGAGGGTTTTCACTCCTGTTGAAGGAAAATATTTGGAGGAATTTCCATTGAAATTTAAACCAAACTGGCATCTCATCTGGTTCATGGCTCTTGACTGATTACGAGTTTGGAGACATTTCACTGCCTTGCATCACTTGCGCCTGCCTGCAAGCCAATTTAGCAGTATTTAACCAAAATAAAACGTATAACACACACACACACACAGAAGCACCAGCGGTCTGGTAAACTTTTTTTGTCTGACTGTCTCACCCTCTCTGTCTGTCCTCTTTGTCTCCCCCATGGTTCCTGTCTCCCCCCACTGGGCTCTATCTAATAACGCAGAAATGCCAGCGAAATAATCTTCAAAACATTTTAGTCTATGTGCTCTGTACTCCAGGAGATATCTCAGCAGAGCCGCGCGCCATCCCAGCGGAAAGATTAGTGCACTTTATTGTCTTCCAGCCATTAGCAGCAGGGAGGGAGAAAGAGAGATTACGATGAGGGGATTATACCGGCACAAAGTCTTCTCCCTCTAATGGCCTAATCTCGTATTCTGCTGACCTCCCCTGACCTCTTCACACGGCTCCCCACAAATCAGCTCAAACAAAAGACTCAACAGTGCTTTTTGGCCTTTACTTCACATGCTTTTGTTTGGGTTTTCATATTTTTCCCCTTGTGTTTTTTCTTTGTTGGGTTTCTTTTCGGCAACGATAATTAATTAAACAGAAGTCAATCGTCCTTTATTGCAATTTACTGTGGACTTGAACGGAAGTGTGAATGGCTACAGATAGTATTCTTTTCTGATTGTGGATCCAGAATCTCTGCTAATAAACAGAAAGTGATGACATTATTTCGCCATTTAATACCTTAATCTCGCTGGTTACTGTCTTTCTTCTGCTTCTACACTTTGATCTTACTCAGCAACTTCAAAAGCACCTTTTGGCTCCCGTTTATATGTCACATTTAGTTACAGTGAAGGATTTTGTTTATTCAAAGCCGCACAGCTGGTATACACTTAATTAACTTGACAAATTGATGTCTTTCATCAGTTCACACTGAGCCTCTCACGTGTTGTTGCTTGTTCACAATCTAATTTATTTTCTGCAGTCATTCTCGGCACTTCAGAAACACAACCCTGAACCAAACGCACAGGTAACGACAAACGCCCCATTCAGCCACCGCCACAAACAAGAGCGTCGAGTTTGCCATGTTGATTAGATATTCTGAGCCTTATTAATCTATTAAAACAATAATTTAATAGATTACTGTAGATGCCTAGGCTATATAAAGAGGCAAAGTACCATAAAGTACAGAGGTGATTTACAGCGGTTTAGATCAGGAAGACAAAAGACACGGCAGTCGGGCATCAGCAGCGGACGGAAACTGCCTTTAGAGCTGGAATTATTTCAAATCATACTCGATGAATTGAGGATTTAATTCAACCAAACCCGAGGTGATTATAGAAGGACAAACAAAGACTGTTTTGGTGAGTTATATTTAGTTAATGTCGAGTTTGAATGAAGTTTGAACTTGAAACTTGAATTCAGACAGTGTATAGTTATAGTTTCCTTTTCATTACGGACAGAACGTACCTTTATTTACACTTTGTGAGTTAGTTATGTTTTCTTATTAGAGTAAGTAGCACACTCACCATTTTTATATCTCCCAGCTGAAACTACAGGGGCACGTATGTCTTTGACATGAACTCAATACTTTTGTTTTTTCACTCTCTTTTTGAATGGATCAAACAAAATTCTGGCCATATCCTTCAAATTGAAATTGGCTTTGGCACCATCAACCACCTTCAGAGGAAATAACGAGACCATCCCACAACAACAACAACATGAAAACTAGGATGTGAGGACAGAAAGGGGCAATGAAAAGAAGCTTCTCCTTTTAACTTTAACATTAAACTTGTATCATGTTGGTAAATGATTCATTCTCACATAAATAAAACCGATAAATCTCATATTCAAGTGCTTCAACAGAAGTGTGAGACGTGGCTTCTGTTTGTGACCCAGCATGCTTCCTGACAGTGTCCTCACGGTGCAGTTTTAACGGCGCGTCACCCAACACCCTTCCTCTCAACGTGTTCTGGACAATCGAAGCTATCACAGCCTGTTCTGTCTGCACATGTGTGTTCTCACGTAGTGGCTTACAAAAACACAGGGGTCCTTAAATGGCTTTCATGGAAAGCAGTCCTCGTGTGAGCTTGGATAACATGTTTTAAGTAAACAGAAGAATTCCATTTTTTTAAAGGCTTTAAGGTCAAAGTTTGGATAAGTAAACAGCTTTAATGTTGAGCTGCCAACAAGTTGCTAAACAGTTAATCGTGACTTTGACTTATTTATATCTATTTAAGTTTGTCTGTATTACAAGAAAACAACGTCTAAGCATGTACATACATTATTTAGTGACCCTCCTCTCCATTCGCCTGGATAAAATGTTGGCAGGTACTGGTTCTGCAAACCACCATGTCATACGTAATATACTGACATATCTACAAACCCTGTCATATCACGTTCTTATCACATGTGTATAACTTTCACGTCCACGGGGGATTGTGGTGAAGTTACAGCCGCGATGGTTGCCAAGACAGTGACTGTAGTTGGGCACTGTTACAACATTTGTCAGCGTGCGACCACTGGGTATTTTTTGACGAGGGATCACGGCATATCAACGTTCTGAAGCGTGACGGCACTGGATACTTTTAAGAAGACCTTGGGACACTTTCCAGCCATGTTTGTGGTGACAAAGCCGGGGATTTTTTTAATGAGCCCCCGGGACATCTCCTGCCTTGTTCATGGCGACAGCAGCAGGTACTGTAAGGATGATCTTTTCCTGACTTCAACCAAAATCGAAAACTGAACCTTGGAAAAATAAAAAACCTCGTCTACATGTATTCTGCCGATTCGGTCATACTCTCTTGTTCTCTCTTGTTCTAAGAGGTAACGACGAAAGAAAAAACAATGACTGGGATGTTTGTCCTCTTGAGCAAGTAGTACAAGTACAAATAACACGTTAACAAAAATAACATACTCAACATTTTGCTTCCGCAATATTAGTTTAATTGGATTAATAATTGATAATGTTTTGGTTAATTGGGACTGTAGCCATCCTGGGATATAATATTTATCAAGCAAAGAATATTGAAATTTTAGGAGAGAGGCTGAATCAGAATCCAGCCAGACGTTTCAGGACAACATCTTACTCACACATATACAGTAACATCCTACGACCGGTTACACACAGGCACACAATTATTGCTGCGATGACAAATCCATTGGGAGCATTTTCCCTAAAAGGGCATTTTTTAAAAGTGCATTTCCGCCTTCAGCGGCCGGCGTCTCACTCCTCCCCTTTTATCAGCAACAGGAAGTGTAAACACAATGCCTTCTGGGAAATGCCGACGGCTGTGTTAATGAAGGGTCATCATTAGCGGGCGTACACGCCCTTCCTGGTATTCAGCTGCTGACTGCATGTCTTTCTCAGTTTCTGTCTGTGTCACACTTTGTCCTCTTCTCTTTCATTCTGTTGGTTTTTTGCCTCTTGCCGTCTCACACTCTTTACTTTCCGTCTCATTTTTTTTTCTTCCTCTTAAGTTTCTACCATATCTCCCCAGCTGAATCGCTCGAGGTGAAAACTGCATCTTGTTTTTCACACAGACTATTCCTGTCTCCTGTCTGTCCTTCCTGCGTTTTTCCTTTTCTCACCTTTTCTTCTTCACCTCTCTTCTTTTTCATCCCTGTCACTCTCTTTACCTCACCTTAAAAGCAAAGTTAGCACCCTATAAAATGGTGGACGGTTTGTCTGAAGGGTACGCGCGCCGATACGCCTGACCTTTTAGTCCGACCCAGCCTCTTCAATCTGCGCACAACAGCAGGACTTTAGACTATGAAACTGCCTGCGGTGCATTCATCAAAGTCAGTTGTTCCCAATTAGTTCTGTGGAGAACAGAGCGAGAGTTTAAAGAGCGAGAAAGTCCAAGTAGTGTTGAGGCTATTGGTCAAACAAGCATGTTCTTCATGTTCTGTGTGTAATCAAGACTCGAAGTCGACTTCTGAACCGTGTCCATTATATTTTGCAATGTTTTCCTGAGCCTAGCCATGACGTTTTGTTGCCTGAGGGCCCAGCCACACAAAACTGACATCAAAGAACGCCGCACACCGCCTGTGTCCCGACCAAAAAGCTGCTCCTGAACGCACCGTAAAGATCACAACTGACAGCCAACTATAGCTTGTACGTTCTGCACCTGTGGGGCGGAGGTGAAATACCTCTCCACAGCACCAGATAGTGGTATCCCCTCTTCATCGTTCAAAAAGGGAAACCGGAAGGCTCTGGCCTGCAGATATCCAAACCATTGTTGTCACAAAGCAATGTTTTTTGATAGCACTCTTGCTAAATCAACAATTTGTCTGATAAAGAAGTTGCAGATAGCACTGGGAAAGAGACAGAGGCCAAGAATAAGCAGAGACTGCACCAAATGGGTGAAATCATGGATAAAGCGGTGATCATTGGACTTTCCCTTTCTTATCCAGTTTCTCTTCTCACGCCCTCCCACAGATATCAGTTACCCACTGACTAATAGAATAACTCCAAGAAGTGAGAGTAAAATGACTTTGTATTAGTCCTAATTTCATCAAAAACAGCAAAATAAATTGGCATAAAATATACAAAAAAGCAACCCAAACTCTAAATCTAGAACTAACATCACAAAGAGTAACACTGTGAGAGTGTGAGACCCTTCGGAAAGCGCAAGAGTGGCAGGAAAATGATGAAGGACAACACTCAGAGGAAAGTCTCGCACCATGTTGACTGAAGTTTGGAATCGTATTTCTTCTTCTTGGCAGCCGCTTCATCTTCAGCAAGGGAGTGGAGGGCTTGTGCGAGCGGAGGGACGGGTAGCGAACGTCAGGCAGGATTGTTTGCGTATGCTCACCTCTACGTCTGGACTGAGTTGCCAGGTAGCCTCCCATCCCTCACAGAAACTGAGACACGAATCACAAATAAAGAGACGCCCGTGGGAATTGGAAGCGTTGGCAGGTATGCGTGGGTCGCTGCGGTGGCTATGGATTTGCTCTCTCCACAGACGTTGAAGGGAAAGATTGGCCTATCATTATAAATCAGTCGAGGCTACACAGACTGATGTATGGAAAGTGACAGGAGTATTGAGCATGATCAAGAAGATGTAAATTAAGTTTAGATTTGTGTTTATAGTTGTTCATACCTGTCATTTTTGATTCATGCCGGTAGTTGTTAGTCACATTTTTAATTTTCCTCTCGACTGTGAAGCGCTATGCATGCAAATCTCACTTCAGGATTACACAAAGTTATTTATGGCATCATTTATCAAAGGCATCTTTCAGAGGTACGAAGAATAAATAACATCCAGGAATATCTGTAATTACATCTTTACATTGTCCGCAGGCTAGGGTGTGTGTGTGTGTGTGTGTGTGTGTGTGTGTGTGTGTGTGTGAGTGTGACGGAGGAGCAGAGATACAGTTGTCATTCTCCGGGATGTTTTGTGACTGGCAGACAGGTCTGACCTAGTTTTACTGAACCAAAGGCTAAAGCACAGAAACGAGTCAACAAGACTTCATAATCCTGCCGGTTGTTGCTGAAGGGTGGTTGAAGTTCATGCACAAGTGTGGCTGTGTCGTTTTTTTTGTGCTTTGAAAAAAAATAAAATGCAGCTCGGTCCTCCGTGATGAAACCCGAGGAGACACAAGGAATGTTTGTTATCATTTGGATCTCATTCATCACATCTTTGACGCTGATTAACGGCACTTGAGCCTCCACCGTGTTTGACATGAGCCTAAAAAAACAAAGCAGCATGCCGTATTGTCTCTCTGCTGCTCAAATGCAACTTTGCAACGAGCCTAGGAAGTGTTCTTCTGATTTTTAAGCTATTTTGTAATTATTCAAATGCGACATTCAAATCGGCACAGTGACTCAGCGATTCACGTCATCTCCTGAACCAAATCTTCTCCAGTGGCTATACCCAAAGGCAAAAAACTAAGAATTTGAGCTCACGGGGAGACTCTAGCCTGGTTTCAGCTCGAAGACAACAAGTTCTGATCAGAGAACAAAGATCTTCGTATGCCAGAGCCAGAAACATTGTCACAAGCATACTTTGATTGATGCGTCTATAAATGTTGGACGTCTACTTACAGAAATAGAAACTCTAAAACTGACATATTTCTTTGATTAACAAGAAATATACTCTTATACGAGTGATGTTGATGAAACAACAACGTCGCTCTCGAATCACAAATGACCCCTCTGTCCTTTAACTTGATACCACTCGTGTTGTTGAATTTGGTTGAAAAGTTAAGCTAATGCACGTCGTAAACCAATGATTTCAAAATGAAGTCCCACTGTATGTGACCCTACTGCTCACTTGATTTATTACCTCGCTAAACAGTTTCCAAATGTCCAAATATGGTCACTTCTGGCTGTCCATCTGGCAAAATATCTGTCTAAAAAATTTGGTCTGTTGTAAAATATATCAACAAATGGCCAGGCAGCCATATTTGAATTTGCTCTGAATATTCACCGTCCCCAGAGGATGACTCCCGAAGATCTTAATCATGACCTCCTGAACTTACAGTACCTCTGCAATGTCCGCAATGTCCGTACGTAAGAAACACATCTACGCAGATGATCATGTACTCTACTTAGCTACCTAACGCTCCCCAGAGGATGAACTTTTTTCTTTTGTTGACAGTCTTTAAATGCCCAGAGGACGATCCCTGCTGACTTTGGCGATCACAGGACGGTTTCTGTAGCAGCACCCTCACACAAACATGTTTTACTTGCACACAAGATAGCCTGCTGCATAATGGAGCAGGCTGACTGCGATGACATTTGCTGAAGCTCCCCAGAGAAAGGTCTTGTTCAAACGTGTGTGACTGTATGGTGCGTTCAAGAGGTCAAAGTTGATACTTGTAAGGCTCCAAAAATCAAAGAAATCGTTCCTGTGTTGCTCATCTTGTCCAACACTTTCCTATAAACAGATCAGGAGCTTGAGACTTAAAGTCATGTTACATAAAAACCTGCGTCAAAACGATGTCTTTCACACAGTTTAGCTTACTTTACTCCACTTTTACTACACTAAACCCATGAGTTTGTTTATTTTACAACCTCAAATCTGTGGTGTTGTTGGACTGCTGAGCGCCGTAGTGTGTGTGTGTGTGTGTGTGTCTGTTGTTGAGATTAAAACAGGTTTAATCACAGAGCAGCTTCTAACAATCTGTCTGCCAGCAAGTCGCACCAGGAACCGCTTCCACTCGCACGCACACACACACACACACACACACACACACTCGTGTCCTCACTGACACCACTCTCATGTCACAGAGTGTATTCATGCTCTGATTGGTGTCCGTACATTTTTCTAGCTAATTCTATTTTCTCTCGCAATCAGACAAATCAGATTTTATTAAAGTGAGCCGTCACGAAGGATGTCGGCCAGATTTCAAACCGACAGTAATGACCAACAGTCATCTGAAAGTAATTTAAAGCCCAGCCCGTTGGATTTGGCTCAGCTGTCTGCCTCTGCTTCTGCTGAGGGCGAAATGTCAAACTACAGACCCCCAAATATTGAAAATGTGGAAGGAGGACATGAGGGATTAAGATGTACTTGTTATGTTAGAACATACTGAAGGATTGGAAAAGTGCAAACATGCTGATTTATTCTCTTTTGCTCAAGCCTCCATCTTCAGCCAACACATCACATCTGCAGGTGGTGTTGATTGGCTTTTACTGATGGACAAGATCTGTCCAGTAAGGTTACGCTACGTTCTCCGCATTTAACCGAGATGGAGCTTTGGACCTCATTCCTTGTACATTTCAGTAGATTTAGTTGTACTTTCTTTCCCTCTTAACTTCAAATCAAATGCGAATTATGTATTTTTCACTCATGAACATGTTTAGATGATTGCATGTCACTTTAAATCCATTCCATGTGGACGGGATTTTGTCGTTTTTGCATCTTTTTGTTTGATTTGTGTTTATTTTTCGATACCAGAATGACAATTATGTCTTTGTGGTTTCTGCTACTTGTTGATTAATGTGTAGAGTTATTTGACTTGTTCTCTAATCTTTAAGCATGAAGTGCAGAGTAATTTAATTTGTTTCCTATCTTTGGATTGTGTTTTCTTGTTTTGCTGATAGTGAGGTTTGTCAATTTGAGTTTTTGTTGTAAGGAAGATTAGCGACCACCTTGGGGAAGCTAACAGAGATCTTAATGAAGAAAGAAATTTAATAACATTCAGAAGACTTAAGTTAAACATGTTCAAATACGAGTGTGTTGCATTCTGTAAAATAGAGAATACAGGTCAGTAACTGAAAATAAAACCCTAACTGGGTCTTTCAGTTGTAATCAGAGACTTCAGCTGTGCTAACATGGCCACAGCTGGACAGCTTGTCAAGCACTCTGACATATATCTGAATGAATGAATGGCTCTAATCATGAATCTTGTGTTTGTGTGTGTGTGTGTGTGTGTGTGTGTATGTGGGAGGGTGAAGTCTCCCAGATGGCACCCAAAGGATTTTCCCTGATAGCTCCCTCTCCAGGAATTAGACCGCTGGGTTTAGTTGCATCAACGGCTTTCAACGTAACAACCAAATCAAATCACCTCCGTCCCCTTGGGGCCATGGATCCTGATCCACAGAGAAAATCCATCACTGCAGAGGGACTGTTCCCCTTTACGGAAATTGCACAAACACTTGTGACACTGTGAGATGGGAACAAGGACGACTGGAGCGTCAGAAACACCTCAGAAACAGCAAACGTCTTCACAAAAAGAGGTGGTTTCAACCTAAGATGGTCCACTGCTCCATGCGCTGTTGAGGAACGATGTATTAAACCAATTATGTTATGAAAAGCCGACAATATGACACCATTCAGCTGTCAAGATGGTGCTTTCTTTGGACATATTAAATGGTGTCATCAGTATTTTTACAGCCACACCAACTTAACATCAACTTGACGGTCGCCGAAATAAAAAAATGTTTTTTTCTTCAATACGACCCGACTGAAGAACTCCTGGTGGATTCAGTCTGCTGTTAAAATATTTCCCTCTCGTGTCCACAGATCATCCTGCATCATCTTAATGGTCACAGCAGACTGTTTTCAAGAATGACAGTCTACCCTCTGGGGGTTGGCAGGGGGGGCAGCGCTCAATTACAGCATTCAAATCTACACCGAGCTGTCCGAGATCATTGGCGTAACGTATGTGCGCGGTGACGGTGGTCGACAGCCTGTCCTGAGAGGGCATTATAACCATGATTTCTGAGTTATTTCAGTGCCATCTTCGTGGCAAGTTTGACCGGTATTCATGAGCGCTTCACCCCGGAGTGACTGGGGGAAGTAGCCGGGAGCGCTTTCAAAGGGATCTGGGTTACATTTTCTGTCTGTGCTGCCGCACACTGCTTCTTTGAATCGGGGAAAAAAAAGGGGAAATGTACATTCACAGCCCCATTTTAGCTGAATGAGAAAAAGAAAAAGAGAAAAAAAAAAGAAAAAAAGCCCTGGATGTATCCGTGCATTAGTCACATCTACAGACACACACCTGTACAATCAGTGATTCCCTGCAGAGAAATGATAGAGAAAAGAAAACTCACCACGCAGACAGAAAGTCCAAGCCGAGACAGAAATGTTCTGAGCTTTGTTTGGGTCCAAAATGAAGCCTAAATCCTTCAAGGT
Organism: Spondyliosoma cantharus; assembly: GCA_900302685.1. Lineage (NCBI taxonomy): Eukaryota > Metazoa > Chordata > Actinopteri > Spariformes > Sparidae > Spondyliosoma > Spondyliosoma cantharus. The sequence goes on along the minus strand of OMLP01009485.1, from coordinate 46,758 downwards.
GCTCTCCTGCTCACTCACAGTGGGGTTATGCGTTATTAATGTGGCAGGCTGTGGTAGAAAATCTGCGGCTGGTAGGTGGTCGTGTGCTCAACGGGGAGTAAAACCACCTCCTGATTCAACTGTCTCTTCAGCGCTCCGGCTTCTTTTTTTTTGTCTGCTGCTTTTCTGTTTCTGACGTTGGCAGGAGAGCAGCAGGTGTACGGGCAGAGATTTCTCTCGTGGCTCACCAGGTTTCTGTACAATTCCTTTTCTCAACTGTGGAGCAGATGATAAGATAAGTCTGTATCCCAGAATTGGATTTCAAAAGAAAAAAAAACAACCAACAGAGGAGCAAAAAAAAAAAAATAACCAGAGTTCTCTCAGCAGGTAATCACTGAGATTCCACTCTATTCGAGTCGGACGATTTTCTTTTCCCCCCTGAAAGGTAATAACACCAGTTCCTCCACCTCTGAATTATTTATTGTGAAAAGTCTTTATCACCCTGTTTTCCCTCCTCAGGTTGTGAAGGATTTTTCCTCAGGAGTCCAACAGGTTTCAAGTCGCTCTTGCTCTTTTTTCCCCTCCACCGCCTCTGATGTGGTTTTTCCTCATCCAGCGGCCAAAAAGTGTTGAACCGCAGCTGTCCGACCACAGTCCTCCCTCGCACAGGTCACTGCCCACTTCCTCTTCCTGTTATTGTGGTCAGTCTTCTTCGCTGGTGCTCCCCGCTAACCGCTCCTTTTCCTGTCCTGGAGAGGAGGGGATGGGGAAGAGAGGTATGGAGAGAGGTACGGGACTGATGGCAAGACAGAAAGAAAAAAAAAAAAAGAAAAGAGGCAGGGGAGCAGAGATGGAGCACATATGTCAAAACAGCTCAAAGACGCTCGGAGAGGCAGTGGAAGCAGCCGGCTCATGTTCATGAAGCAGATGGAGTGAGTGTGTGTGAGAGGGAGAGAGAGAGGGAGAGAAGAAGGGGAGGGAGGGTGATGGGGAGTAAGGTGAGAGAGGCGTTACTTCTCGGTCCTTCTCAGAGAGAGAGGGGAGAGAGGGAGAGAGAGAGAGAGAGAGTAGGGGGGGAAGGAGATTTATTATTCATGTGTGTGAGATAAGGATTAAGTTAAACAGGTTATTGGGGATAATCCTGAGAGATTTCCCCACATGAGGCTAGTAAATATTTCAGACTTCGGCGGGTGAGTGTGTGTGTGTGTGTGTGTGCGAGTGTATCTGACAGAGAGATCTTGTCTAAGCCGGTAAATGAGATGAGTCGGACGCCCGGCCACACACACACACACACACACACACACACACACACACACACTCCATCCATCTCACCCCCCCCCTCTCCCTCCTCGACAGTAATTTGGCGAATTGGACAGGAAAGCCGGCCGTGTGTGTGTGTGTGTGTGTGTGTGTGTTTTTACATGAAACCTCTCCTGTGGCAACAGCTTCCCTCCTCCTGTCTTTTTTTTTTTTCCACTTCCCTCCCTCCATCCCTCTTTTCCTTCTCACTCGCTCTGTGTTTGCTCGCTCTCTTGTTATTTGCAGTTTCGGCTCCACTCTACATACAATGTTTTTATTACAGCTGGGAGCAGAACCGCCTAACATCAACATGTCAGAAATCAATATTTACTTTGAATCCTATTCTCTTATTGCTCGCTGCGTATTTATAGTATCTCGTTTTCTGCGGCGTGATCGGTCAGAGCCGTGATTTTTTACGCAGGATGTACTTTTCGAGGAGCGACGAGGTTGTGAGGCGTGAGGAAAAAGATCTACTTTTGTGTTGAACGAACAGTTCAGGGCAACAAAACTTTTGCACCATTTTGTTTTGTGCACACAAATAATGATGTCCATGCAGGAGCACGAGCATTAGTGCTGTAGCAACTAGTTTATTAATCAGTAAAATTGACCAAAAGAAAATGAATTGCCAACCGTTTTCATGTATATAATGAAATGAATGATTTTGTCAAACATTGCTGGTTTTAAAAGTGAGTATTTGCTGTTTTTCTCTGTCAGTTATGAGAGTGAATGAAAATACTTTGGATTTTCGTCTATATTTTAGACGGTGTTTGACGTTTCATAGCGTAAACGATTAATCGCTTAATCACATTTACATCCTAGAAACCTAGAATTGTCCTTTTTACAATATCAGATTTTCACTTGACGATTATCGCGGCCAAAATAATTCACGATAACGATATTATCACAATATTCACCCGCACTATCGGTAGAGAGTCTTGCGTGAGTCTGTCATCTCCTCTGACGGCAGACACGCAGCGTTGTAGCGGTTAGCTAGCTAGTTACTGCCTCTTCTTCTTCTTCTTCTTTCCCTTTTATGGCGCGTAGCAACCGGCACTGAGGTGCAAAAGAAGGAAACAGAAATGATTTAAGAGTATTTTTATATATCGTGTCACACCTAACTGTCAGAAAAACGCTCTACACCGGCCAATCACGTGCTAGCAAGATGCCTCAAGATATCAGTAAAATGGAGAATGGGATTTTAAACTGCTCAGGGTTTTTGCCATCTTCAGACTCATGGATCTGTTAGTTTAATGGTACCAGAAGCAACCCGCTGCCATTAACACATCTCAGTATGTATTATCTAAATGCCCAACTTCATGCGACCTTCTTTCACTCATCATCCCAGTTGCTCTTCTCTTCTTCTCTTTATCTTTCTTTGGATATATATTTTTTTTTTTTTACTCTCCCATTTTGTCTTTTTGTTTCCCCGGTGAGCTCCACTTTTTTTTTTTACGTGTCATCTTGTTTTTGACAGAGAGCCGACATCTAACTTCGGGGGGAAGAAAAAAAAATAAAAAATTCTGCCTAACAGTGTGGTGTGTGTGCATATATGTGTGTGTGTGTGTGTGTAAAACTGTCATTTCAAGACAGATAAAAGAGAGACTAGTGACTTTGATGACAGCTGAACTTCAGAGAGAAAGAAGAAAAAGCCTGAAGGACAGTGACTGAAAATGTATTTTTTTCGCCCCAACATTATTCTAATCCTTATTAACCTCGCGTTAAATTAATTCTCTAGGCTTTACGTGTCTCTATTAACTCGTGTTTAACTCAGATTGTACACGTTTAATAATGTAAACTGCTTTGTGAGTGGAACTGTGCCTTTAAATCGCCTTTGAATTGAGCTATTTTTTTTCTGATGGAGGTGACACAGACGGTGATGCATGTAGAGAAAAAGGGAACAAGAGAGGAAATAACAAAGAGATAAAGTTTGTCCTCCTGTCGGCTGTCGGTTCGCTTCACAATAAGGGGGAAGACGCGTACGGGAATGATGGTTGTCCCGCAAACAAACAGAACAAAACGTCACAAATATGATGGAAACTCTCTTGTTTACACATCTCATTTCCTCTCTCTCCCTCTGTGTCTCCCTGTCATTCCGTCTTTTCAAAAAAAATCCTGGTGCTCTTGGCCTACTTTCCTTATGAAAAAAAAAAAAAAAAAAACACTTTGGCACTAAAAATTGCATCCTCGTTTCAGTCATGACATGTAAGGAAACGGGTGATGTTCCCCCACTGGTGGTTCGACTGGAGGAATACCAGTGGGAGCCGAACATCAAGGACTGGAGGACTGAGAGAGAGAAGCAGAACGAGAGAGAGGCAAATGTCTGACATGACAGATCTTTTTCAACGGTGCTATATCTGCCTAAAGGGACCGCTTTCATCATTAACACCTACAATGCTTTTGACATGAGCAGACTGGGAGGATAGACAAAATAACACGCAGCGCCCAAAATCGCCATCGAAAACACACCGAAGCCCCGTCGCCAGAATAAATGTTGCCGATGTTGCCTTTCACCTTTGACCCGGTGAGGCCGAGGCACACAAACCCGGTTAGGGTTCGGAAAAAAAGCGGCTGTTTCGGTCGCCGCAAACGGAGCTGGAAATTGTCACCTTCTTTAAAACTATCCGGCGGTTACAGAGTTACAGGGGCTGAAACGCGGTCTCGTAAAACATCTCGCGTTGAGAACCGCGATACGACACAGAAAAGGTTTGCAGAAAATGTTAACCGCCAAAACTGCAAAACAGCGCTGCGAAGACGGGTCGCGTTGAGGTGAAGGGCTCCTAGTTTTAAAGCTAATAACTGCTGTTGGCTGACAATAACAGAATACGTCTTTAGATTTTAAAGCCCCTTTTCCTCAAGGTTTTTTTGTCAATACAATTGGTAGTACTTCTAATTTTAAAGGTTTATAAATGAGAAAAAAAAACCAGAACAAAGCAAACCTTCTCAGAGAAAGTCACCTCCACAGTCTCCTTTGTGAACAATGTTTTATGAAGAGGATGAAAATCCTGATTTAAAGGTTTTTTTTCTTTATATTTCTTTAAATGTTTAGTTGTAAGTGGTTTGAATGCAGACCTCTCCTTGAGGCCTGGGCTTCACTACCAAGCTACTGTTCATTACTCATTTATCGAATTTTCCGCTTTATTAATGTTACTGATGTCTCCAAGTGTTTACCTTTAAATGAAAAGCCTTTAGAGTTGCCCCAGAAACTGTAGTAGTGCCAGTTACAGGCGCACTCTTGTGTTTATAATCAATATCAATTCTAAAAATGTCGTTCCTACGTAGAAAAGCCGAGCATTTTTGTTTCATCCTGCTGATCTTTGTTGATTTTCACACTTTTTAGTTCATACTCAGTTTTTAAAAAGATGCAGCTATGATTAAAATTTCGTTTATTTCCCATCGACTGATCAGCGATTAGGTTTTTCTTCCTCCCACAGTCTTTTATCTGATGAGGCGGTCAGATAGCGTGATGAATAACAAGAAAAGCTGCAGTTTTCCTGGATTTTAAACTCTTACTATAGGAGCCTTTTTCTTCCAAATCTCTCTGTCTTATCTGGTAAAAAAGAATGATTACAGGTCTTTGGGCTGGAGTTGAGTCTTTCTTGCCGCAGTCGGGCCACCGCTTGCATCATCAGGTGAAAGATTCTTTGGGGCGGTGAACAGATCCTGCCTACGAGACACAAGGAGTATTGACAAGTGCAGCGGAGTAAAAAGGAACGTCATAAAAATGACAAAAGCGGTGAAAAGCAGTGAAGAGGTTCCTTAAATTATGAGAGGAGGCGCCAAAGTCCTCCGTGCGACCTTGGTAAATCATTGGGGTCCAAAATGTTCTGTGAGCCCACGGTGACACAAATAAAAGGAGGCACGAGTGAATGAAATCTCCAATAAAGCTGTTAAAAGGGAAATTAAAAAAATAATTGCACTGCTCAAAAGGAAGGAAGGAAGCATTTTCCTCACTGAAAAGGAGAGATAAAGAGATTTCAGACCGAACATTTTAAGAGCAAAAAAAAACGAGAGTGGAAAAGAAAGTTTCCATTTTCTTAATTAATTTCAATGTCAGCAGATGTCTGTAAGGACGTTCTGCTTCTTTTGAAAAGGTTGCCTTTCAACTAAGCTCCTCGTGTCGCTCTGTAGATTTAAGCATCTCTAAACCACCTAAATATCGTTGTCTATCATCGGCATTGACTTCATCCACACGTTTCCAGATGATGTTGGACTGGCTGAGACCTCTTCCAAGGTTCAGGCGACTGATGTTCCTCAGTCCGAACGTGGCGTTTTCTTGCCGGTGGCCCTCTAAGTGCACACGAGCTACATCAGTACATCACAAAACAGTCGCCAAAAACACCCGTCAATTATTCATTCAGGCTTTCTTGTCCACGCGCTCTCAGTCGATGATCTACCGGATAATTTCAGTTCAAAAGGTAAGAGAGGAGAATCGTGACGAAACACCTCCGCTGGTAAATATTGATAAACACGACTGTCAGAAAGCTGAATGCAAATGTCAGAAAACACATCTTTCAGGTTATTCATGACATCTTTGCATTTTTAATAACCGAGAAAGCAAGCGAGCCCTTCTTCTCCGACATAATTGCCAAAAAACGACAGTGATGCATGCGCGTTATTTCCTGTTGACAGGCTGACGAACGCTCCTGAACTTTTATCCAGGAAGTCATGCAATTAATTTGCCTCTTTTCTTTTTCTTTCTTCGCTGAAAAACTGACAAGTTGTCGGCGCCTCGGCTCATCACTTCTGCGTCGCGTCCACTTATAATCGTGACACGGTTCAGTCCTATCAATCACAACCCCGGTTCCAAAAAGGTCGGGCGGCCGCGGTTCTTCCATCCATAAGCGTCACATCCACAGGCCATATCGCCGTGTCATCTACTGCAGAAAGCGCCGGAGCGTGTCAGCCCGCCATTTTCTTCGTTAATTAACATTTATTGGCGGAAGCCTTTTGAAACACTTTTAATAAGTTATGCTTTTAAAAAGTTATTGGTGAGTGGTGAGGACATATCTCCATCGCACCCAGTGTGAATGACCCTTGTGGATTTAAAGTAAGATTATATATAGTTTGAGTTTCTTACATTAAAGACCACAAACAGCCAGATATCTTGGTGTAGTTGGACCTGAATTTCAACAGACACGCTGAGACAATTACAAATTAAGACGACTATCTGGTGTCTCGGCCAGATTTGGAGAGACAAACTGTAACGGCCTCTGTAAAGTCTTCTTTTTCTCTCCAACAGCTGCAGTTGATTCAAGTCGTCACGAAGACCTGCAGAGCGTCTCACATCGCTCCAGTTCTCAGCTCTTTGTTCTGCTGTCCTGTGTGTCAAACAATCCATTTAAAAAAAAATAAAAAATACAGCTGTTGGTTTATTGAAACGCTAAATGGTTTGTTGCCAAGATACAGTTCGTATACGGCACAAGTCTGGAACTGTTTTTTTCAAATCACTACCTTTTAAAAAAAAATAAGTTTGGAACTACTTATCCACGTCCTTAACTGCACTATAATCTTTGCTCACATGTCTTATTTGGCGCTTTTGTGAAAATCACTTTCGGCGGCCTTGTTATTGAAAGTTTCCACACAAATAAAATTGCCTTTCTTAGATTATACTCCATGAGTCCAAGGATAACTCTGTTATTACAAGCGAACTGCTGGACAAATGGGTTCGTAAGTGTTCTTACCTTGAAACCATTTGTATTTAGCACAGAAAAAAAATAAAATAAATTACATGCAAGGCTCTCCTAAGATCTTACACAAACAGAGGAGCAGTTCTACTTTAGAATAATCTACACCCACCTCATCTGCCAAAGTACAATGTGTCCGTGCTTATTACTACACGAGCCAATCACGGAATAAATTCAGCATGTATTTTCAGTCATGACTCATTAGTCGCGCTGCAGCACATTTGTTAATCGCCTCACCATCACATAAAAGGCTGTTTGAAAAGCCTTATGTAAATGTCAGTCAGAGCATTTCCACACAGTGATCAAAATGGTTTAATGGTTTCACAGACTTCATCATTGTGTTGTTGCGTCAGACGCACCATTGATTTCTTCTGTTTTACCTCATCCTGAGCAGTCGTTGTGAGCATTGTGGGTGTCGGGTACAAAGATATTTGGATTATAAATCAAATTCAATGTAAACATTTGAGAACATCTATTTAAATGCCCAATATCATGCATGTGATATAAACAGTATAGCACACCGTTATGTTTCTATTTCACTCTGGATTGATGACAGATGCTTAGTTTCCACTTTTGTAGGTTAGAGCAACAAGTTCCTCACTCCCAACCGGTCAAAACAGCAGATTGGTCAAAGGTCCTACGCTTGCATCAGTCCTAGAAGTGCCCCTCTAGTGCATATAGAGTAAGAAAAGTCTGAGTTGAAGGGTGGATGGTTAGTTGGATGGGTCATACCAAGGATACCCCAGTAAACCAGAATTTGAGCCCAGTTGCCAGGATGAATTGTTAGCAGTTAACGACAGGAGGGTGCTGTTATTACAACAAAGGCTACCAAACAGCCAACCACAGTTTGAGTCGCATGAGTGGACATTTCCATCCGTTTGGTCGCGTCAACTAAGGGATTTCCTGAGGACAGTTACGGCAAATTCTGTGGATTTTCCACAGGATGTCAGACCATCTCCGTCTATGACCGTGATTTTCTTCCTAACTCTGACTAAGTGATTTTAACCTGCTAGGTGGGAAACCTGGAGGATTGTGGGGGACTGGGTTCAGTGGAAACCCCACAAACAATGAATTAATCTGCGGATCGCCCTGCCAATATTGGTGATATTGAGATCAGGTCGTTCTGGAACATGTGGTCAAACAAGATCCATTTTTTTGTTGTTAAAGTTGGAGGACCTTTTGCAAAATTGACATTAACATGTAGTCCTCCATGAGTGACGAAGTAAGAACATGGAGTGACCTACTGCTCAAGGAGTGTTCAGACACATCGGACTAAGCAACAGAAAACAACATGATATAGATATTCTGGTGATGTACACGCAGCTGTAAAGTTTTTCCTCTGTACCTCCGTTTTCTTTTGTTTCTCAGCTATAAAAGCCAGCACACAATAACCCTCGTGTCCGAATGCTCCTCTCTCAGTGAAGTTTTATAATGACTTGTGCAATCAACAAAGAGACGTTACGGCCCACGATGCACCGTCCACAAGAGGAAAACAGAGCCCAGCAGAAGACTTAGGCTGTTCTGCATGGCTGCCTCGGGCAAACTGTGGGTGCATTTCATCACAACAAACAATTTAGAATAGATCAGATGGAGCTGCATATGTATGATTTTGGTTGTTTGTTTGTGTGCCTAAAGAGCAGAACTACCCAGCTTCCCTTTGTGCTGCCAGTCAGCTCTGCGGAGAAGGTTACTATGTGAGCTGTGTCTGCGGCTTGTTGGGGATAGTAGAGTGGACGTTTTAAATGTATTGCCATTGATTTGAGAAAATACAGTTCTGGTCGGCTGCTAAATACTGTATCTACTGTAGCGATCCAGCACCTGTTTCCTGTTAAGCTACAGTATATTGTGTGGGTCGCCTCGTATTAATGCTAAATTACAAATGACCTGGAGATTTAATAAAGCAAAAAGCACACGTGTGCTCTGTCCAGTGGGTGGTCGCACTTTTATAATTAAGCCCGTAAATGAAACCGTAAATAAATCAGAAAATGTTGTAGTCGTGGCCCAACAGAGAAAAAACGCCTCCCTCTCCCTCAACAACGCTCAAATAAAAAAAAAGAAAAAAAAACGCCATTTCAGTTTTTTTTTTTTTACCAGCTTGAATTGTTTCGACACACAGATCCGGGGAGATGGGACATTAACCCCTACTGTGTGTGCATGTGTGTGCGAATGCTTTTGTGTGTCTATACAATGCATGCGTACATGCGCGTGTGTGTGTGTGTGTGTGCGCGCGTGTAAATAGACAAAGATCCCCGAGGACAAATGATGAGGAGATGATATCTTGTGAAGTGTGCCCTTTAAAAATAGCAGGGTCGCTGTCAACATTACTCGGCTCTGGATGAGCTCTCTGTTGTCGCGCGTGCACGTGTGTGTGTGTGTGTGTGCGTGTGTGTGCGCGTGTATGCGCACGCTCCTGCATGCCACCATGATCTACGTGTGCACGACTGCGTGTGTGTGAGTTCCCCCGCTGTATTTGCCCGAGTTTTCTGCGTGTGCGTAGACATGTAACAGCTATTAGGATCTGTCATCGTGCATGACCGAGCTCTACATGACCCCTGTGTGTTTGTGTGTGTGTGTGTGTGTGTGTGTGTGTGTGCTAATAAACGTGTGCGTCTGCAGAGAGGTACGAGGTGCATTTAACCAAAGCTCCTGTGACTGATGTACACGGTAATGTGAAATACGCCTCGGGGTGACACAGACAGAGAGATGCAGGGTCGGGGGGTAATGAAAGGGGAAGATGATGAAACAAAGGAGCGTCTAGAACAAACACTGGGAGAATTATTTTCATTTACACTTTATTACGATATAAAATGTAATTTAATTCACCTCTACATTCTGATCTCCTCGCCTTTTCTTATTTGTGACATTAGATTACTTTCAAATTTGTTAAGGTGAATGCATTTAAGTAAGATTTTCATTAACATGCCGACGAGCTAAGAAAACTTCGTTTGGTTGCGCCTCTTTGTTTTGTGGAGGCAGGAGATGATTTGGCCCCCCGAGATGACTTGCGTTCAACATTCAAGGCCCCAGTTAGCTTAGAAAGTGCCGTTCGTCACATCTTGAACGGGCACAGAGGAAATATATAACAAACTTTCCACAAGTAAATTAAACAAGCTGTTCTCAGAGGTCGCCAGAACACGGTTTGAAGCTGGTGTCAGGGTCCGCCACACATAAACAAAGCAAAACAGGATTTAATTGTGTTGTCATTTAAGGTCAGTTTGTTTATTCAGTTTTATTCAGTCATGGAAAACAAAGATAGTTTTTTTTATTTAGTTTGCTTAGGCTTTAAAAAAAGCAGTCAGTGCAGATCTCTATCTCTTCTGATTCAATTTCTAAAATAAAGAGTGTTTTAGAAGAGTAAAGCTTCCAACAACCGGTTTAAGCTTTCTAAAAAAGGGCCATTTGACAGCACCAAAAAATTAATAATGGCCCCGTCGACTCAGTGAGGGAGGAAAGGGGAGTCCAGCTAGAAAAGTTGAGCCTGCCACAACTTTTCCCACAACAACATGACACAGCAGATGGTTTGTTACTCATAACAATTCGGGAAGTCGTACTTGGCAGGTCGTTGGACGAACCATCTATCTGTCACTCTTACTGAAGCCGGTCTAGAGAAGAGCGAAACCACCTCGGTAAGGGTTCGGAAAACATTGTTTGACAAACTGTTTTGGTCGTAACGATCACAGATGGAGATGGTACGACTTCCAGCTTTGGTCGTCAGAAATATTTCTGGAATTGTCCCCGGGTGCCCTCAAAAGTATCCAGTGGTGTGACTTGGACTGTGGTCAGTCCTTTGGCAGCCTTGTTGGCCTGTGGAAGGTACACATGTAAACCTTGGATGCATCTGTTGGTTTGCAGGAACACTAACTCCTGACATTACATCCTGGTGACTGGGCTGTGTTTCCCCAGAGCTGCCAGTGGTTCCTTAGAGGACACTAATTATTATGAACCACTGTGGTGCGGTGGCAGGATGCATTATTGCGATCAGGTTATCTCACAAATCCATCTGATAAGATAATAATGTAAAGTCATCCAGCAGGGAAATGTACTTTCACAACGCAAATTACTCCTGTGCTTTACAAGTTATTAGACATCAAAATGTCTGAAAAACAATTTTCTGAAGCACGGAATCAATTCAGAGGTTTGGAGACAAGTTGTTGTGTTCGCCTGATGACTGTCTTTTGTTTTTGTATAGGTTAATTTAAAGGTCCATGGAACTGAGGGCGGTGCTCGATGGAAAGTCAAGGGATCAGTAAAATGATTATCCTACGGAGAAAAAAAAATATGTGTGTGTGAAATTACCCATTCTATCGTTGACATTTAAAAAAAAAACAAAACACAAATGTCAGTCTCACGGTGGCTCTGGAGAAAAAGTCAGGCGATCATCTGAGGTCTGCGAACGTCTGTGCAAAACACGGCAGGGTATTTAAGTCCCGACCGAAGTAAAAGACTCACAGAGCACAGCAGCAGCATAGAAACCAGTTTCTATATCACTGAGGCAGACAGACGCTGCTTAAAACGCAGTTTTTAAGTACAGTACAGGTCTCGAACATTCAGGAGAAAAATGGGAGTGAAGAAGTAAAGAAGAAGAAGAGCTGAAGGACGGAGGAAACTGTCCCTGCTGTACACGCACACACACACACACACACACACACAATTTATATGCAACACACCCATTAAAATCTGGAGATAACGACCTACAAATCTCTCCCAAACGGACTCTCCACCCTGCTGCCTCGTCTCGTTTCACTCCCCCATCTCTCCTTGTCTCCCCCACCTGTCTGTCTCTTATTGCTCCTGTCTTTCATCACTCCCTCAGCTCTGTGGCCGAAACCTATCAGGGGTCGAATCAATGACGAGATGTCTGAGGGTGTCTCTGTGTGTCTTTCGGGGGGGGAGTATGTGTGAGTATTTGAGATCTGAGTGAGAGAGAAGATGTGCGCGTGCGTGTGCGTGTGTGTGTGTGTGTGCACGTTGTGAAGACAGGAATCTGTGCACATGCGTATTTCTTCCTCATTATGGAGCGATTCTGTGGTTTAATGTGCTCTGCCTCGCTCTCATCTCCGTATTGCATGTATCAAAAAATGTGAACGAAAAAAAAACACATTTACAAGTATGTGTGTGTGTGCGTGTGTGTGCGTGTGTAGGCGCTTCCTTGAGGATGCTAACTAGTGGATGCTAAATAATGCAGCATTCTGCCGAATGCCTCTCCTCCCCAACAACATCCCCATTAGTGATTCGGGGTTTGAAAATGTTAATGCTTTTAACACAGTCACTCCTCATTCACATCAAACTGGAGAAAATAGCAGGAGTGGAGAGGCTCGCACATACAGTAGACGCAAACACGGAGCGGATAGACAGACTCGTACCGAAGCACAGTGCATATACAGAGAGACACAGACATGCAAAGATACTCAAGGGAAACATAGAAACTGACACATACATGCTAACATGTGAGCCAGACACACAGCTGGCGGAGAAAGAGGAACGAGGCTTTTAATCTTCTTGGTTGTTTTTTAGTTCCGTCTAATAAAATGGTCTCTTTGTTGTTTTCTACCATGTTTCTGTTGTGCGATATCTTAATTATCTCTAACTCACACTGCCGTTCTTTGCAGAGTATATCTCAAAAAATGAAAGAATTTCCTGGTGAAATAATTGCTTAGATGGAAAATTTGTGACCACTGGCTTTCGAGGAGGCGAGAAGATCTCTTCAAGGTCTTCAAGTTGACGCTGAAGAAGCGGTTTGTCCAAATCCCTGAGCGTCGCAACGCCACTGTTTGCAGGGGAGGATGTAGACGAGCATGTGCTTCCTCTGATACACACGATGTCGGCAGCCGCTTCTCTTCGCTCGCTTTCAGAGGAGGTTCGTCCAGCGAGTGGCGGTCCAAGATACCCCTGACTTGTGGTGGGCGGGGGAGCAGGAACAAGCAGGTGATCCCTCGCTGACTTTCCACCCTTAGCCTCCGGCAACAAATCAGATATAGTGTTCAAAAAAAACTGTTCTTCTCATGCAAAATGGAGAAAACACTATGGATGTGTTTCGACCAAATCGCTAAGTACATTTCTGCAAAACCACAGATAAGTTATGAATTAATGTTTCTTTTTGTTGCAACTTTACATCTGTTTAGGTTAATAGTGGATGTATGCTCTGGTTAGGTTGTTGCACAATATCCACTTGGTTAGGGTTAGGAAAACATCATGTTTTTGGCCTAAATAACCTGTTTTGGTCGGCACGGACGTGTCTGGAGATGGTCCGACAAAACTGCAAGAAATGCCTACAGGTCTCCTTAAAGAACAGCATGTTTGACGCCACAAAGACGGTTAAAAATCACCCGGGTATTCAGGATATCCGCTGGTGTGACTCGAACTGGTCGGCCATTGGCAGCCATCTTGGCTCTAATAACGCCGCCACCGTCCCCTCCACCTCCTGACGTGAAAGTGAGATAATAAGCATTGCATGTGAGCGTGACACCTCACGTATTATCTCACGTTTCCTACAAACGTCCATCATTTGCAGAAACGTTAACTGCTAACATTATACCCTGGCGACGGGTACAGCACTGCAACAAACACGTCTTTTGTTGGAGCTTCCTTATAAAATACGGTCGTCTCTAATCTGTATTCATTTTCCACCATGACGGGTCAATATTTGCCTAGAAGAGCTTTTTTTATGTGTGTCGTCTCATCATAAAATCTATACGAGGCAGGCGTGCCGGGCCAGGGGACACTAATGCACATAAATGGCTGAATCTGGCTGCTTTTCCAGTGGGCAGCACATTTCAGAAGCAAAGCTTTTTTTTTGCCAAAGTTATTATATGAGCCATTTTCAGTTCCTCCTTTGTATCCGCTCCCAGAACACAGCCAGTGCTCGCTCAGATTTTTTTTTCCTAATAAAAAGATGGTTTGCGGAACAGAACAGCACAGTTTCTTTTAGGAAATGTGGTCACAGGTTTTAAAATCAAGAGCGCTGACAACTGTGTATCCACACTGGTGGCATTTGTTTACAGTATTTTCCACCCATGCATTCTTTCAACCGAAGGTAGAGACATTTAATAGTTCTTTATGTGGCGGCAGCGAGCAGCACAGCTCAACACTTTGTTTACAGGCGGAGGGAGGGATGCTCGACTTCTGAAATGAGGCAATAGAAAACCAACTCACACTGCAGCACGGAGCATTAAAATTCAGCAGCGTGAAACTGCCATTCGTTTTATTCTCCCTTGTTTGAATTTCGGGGCAGCGCTCAGCAAACAAGGTGAAAAGAATGAGCTCCCGATTTTACATTTTGGGAAAGAAAAAAAAAAAAAGTGACAGAGAAAGACTTTATCTTTTCAAATGACTGAATTCAAATGAACTCGCGGTGCAAAAAAGAAAATGTGTTCAGTTTAAAGCGCCTGAGGCAGGAAGGGAGAAATAAACATGCTCTGCACGCTTCCTTTTGTTATTCCTCGCTCTCTTTTGGTTTGAAAATGGAGCATCTTTGGAGGAATTCTACATCTGTGTGAGATTTGTAGAGGGGAAAATAACAGTTTTATACGGCATGTTTTCTGTATAAAAAAAGGCAGAATTTTATTATTTAACATTATGTTTGACACATAATGACTCTTATTCCTTTTTAATTCATTCTCTTTTCAAACCGTTTCTCTACAGGCACATGAATATTGTACTTTCAGCTGTCTAGGAACCGTTGTGGCGCCGTGGGGATCACTGTACGCCCCTCTGGATCGGAGCGCCCGCCGAAGGCGTTTTCAAGGTGCAAAAATGTAAATCATTTCATTTCCAAGGTCGCCATACTGTGGGATTTTCTTTGACGCCGAGTCATGCAGCTGTGATACGCAGAACATCAAGGTTAAACTGTTTTGATGTTTCCAGTAGGTGATCTCCCTCTCTCCCCCCCATCTCTCTCTCTGATGATGCAACCTCTCCTCACCCCTTGCCAAAATGGTGCTAACTAGTGCCCAGACTCTGGGACTGTCTCCCATGTGCCTTTTCTTGTTTTTTTTTCTTCTTTCATTGTTGTGTTTTTGTTTTTTTTGTTTTTTTTTTCCTCCTGCATGCGATTCAAACGCCCTCCCTGGGAGCAGGCGGAGCGCCGAGCGGGCCAAACAAATCTGGCTGAGTTGTTTATCACGAGCGCTTGAATGTCAACTTGGCAAAACCTGCAGCTATAGCTGCTGTGTGGAGAGGAATGAGAGTAATTACGCAGACTGACAGACATAAACACACACGAGAAGCTTGCAAGAGATGCAACAGTGCAATCAGAGACACACACACACACACACACACACGCTGTTTTTTTTCATGGTAAATAGACTGAGGCGATGCTTTCATGTTGTCTTTACTGTATGATGAAGCCATTAATTGTCTGACTCTCTCTACCTTTCTCTCTCTTTACTTAATCTCTCTTTACCTCGCTCTCTCTCACCCCGTCCTCCTCCTCCTTCTCTCTCTCATCCCACCTATTTTTCTCTCCCCACCTCTCTCCCTCCCCCTCCCCCCCCCTTTTTTTCCA